>JACBKR010003528.1:0-29684 GCA_014218235.1 Colocasia esculenta
TAACGCTTCGTTTGCGTATATTAATACTATGTGAGAGAAAAGTAACTAGCTAATAAAATTTGAAGCAGCAAAATTAAGAGAAAATAAATTGGGGGTCCCTGTCAGAGTCTTCCTACTTTTTTTCTGGTCCCTGTCAGAATATCGGTAGAGTAAAGTCCCTCATTTTCCTCATGGTTTAATTTCCAGTCCCTGCTTTTCGCACGTCACCATTTATGTTACGACCCTGCACGCACGGTTCCGTCTACCTCGCTTCGGTCTCTTTTTCTCATTCCTGTCTTACCCTTCCCTCTTTTTTTTTCCATCGCCTGCTGCTCCCCAAACGACACTACACGCTTCGATCCTTTCCAGGCCCGTGAGCTGTAATCGATGGGAAGTTACTCTTACATAACGTGACAAGAACTGATACAGCAACCATTGACGTCACTTACACACGCTCCTTTTCGAGGCCCGTGAACCGTTCTTCACAACTATAAAAGGAACACAGGCCCCATACTTATCCTTCACAAGCTTCTAACGCTCTTCTTCTTCCTATCTTCCTTGCTCGTCTACTTCCTCTTTATTCGCAGATGTCTTCATCTAACTGTGCTCCCCAAGAGAATGGCAAGGCACCTGCCTCACCGTGCCACCGTCCCCCCCGGCTTCCCCCGGCTCCCCCGCTCTACAGTCTTCCTTCAGCCCGTCTACTACTGGGACGGTTTTTACGACGGCTGGAAGATGGCTTTACAGAAAGCCTCCCGGCATTACGGCGACAAGGGCCTCAATAACATCCTCCCAGACATCGGCCCTATGGTAGAACACATCTCTTCCTCCCCTTCCTCCCCGACCGTTCTGGCACCTCCCCTTCCTCCCTGACCGTTCCGGCACCTCCCCTCCTCCCTCTCTCCCTCCCCTGACCGTTCCGCCTCCTCCCCTCCGTGCTCTACCGAGTGGTCGGTAAGTAGAGTAGAGAGTTATGTAACATGGCTCTTGTTTATGAAAAGTATTTTCATTTGATGCACCTTCTGTGGGCTTATGTATGTGCTCTGTATCATGCAAACTCAACATATTACCAATAACACACTGTAACATCCCCTCATATATACTAAATCACATGACCAACGACTGTAAGAGATTATAAACATATAATGTAAAACTGTATGTTAGACTGTAGTGCGTGAACTGTAAGATGTAGTGCTGAAACTGTAACAGGCTGTTCTTAGGTGTAACACTGTAGTGATCGAACAGTAACAGTCTAGTACTTAAAGTGTAACATTTTATTACGTATAATATAACAGAATATGTAAGTGCTGGAACTGTAAGAGTGTAGCGCGCGAACTGTAAGAGTAAATGCTGAAAATGTAAGAGTCTAGTGCTTAAAACTGCAACATGTTTATTACATATACTGTAACAGAAATCGTGAGGAGACAGTGCTCTTCTTCCTCCTATCTTTCTTGCTCGTCTTCTTCCTCTTTATTTTCGCAATGTCTTCATCTAACATACGGTACAGGTCACAAAGGTCAAACAGTAATAGGGTGTTTGGTTACACTTTAAAAAAAAACTCTTTCTAACTAAAAATTATACTGTGTCAATTTTTGACACAAATTTTAAAATTGAGAAAAACTACTACTATCTGTTTGGCAGAACTGACATCCTGCATTAAGACCACTCGCAGAAGATCTTGTGTTTCAGACATCCTGAATTCATAAAATATACATGCAAATTCAACATAATAACATCTAAAATAAAAAAATGACATGCGTGGTGGGTGTGGGGATGGGCACTGGTGGGTGTGGGGAGGATGACACACATGCATGCTTGGGGCACTGTATAAAGTCATGACAGATAAAGCCACTGCATATATATATGGTCCCCTTCTTCCAGCAGGTCTGCTGTCATGCCATGGCGTCGCTGCATGCAGGTAGCTGTTGACTGTCATGCTCGTGCCATGCCATGGCGTCGCTGCATGCAGGAGCTGTTCACTGTGTGCTCATGCATGCCACGACGTCGCTGTCATGCCATGGCGTCGCTGCATGAGAGGGCACTGTAGGTGGAGGGGGCACTGTGCAGGGGTGGAGGGGGCAGCGCCGCAGGGGTGAGGGGCACTGGGGCAGGGTGAGGGGGCGCTGTCATGCCATGGCGTGGGGGGGGGGGCACTGTCATGCTATGGCGTCTCTGCATGCAGAGGGGCAACTGTGGGGTGGAGTGGCCCGGGGTGCTGGGGCGGGGGGCACTGGGTTAGGGGACTCTGGGGCGCCGACTGCGGCGCGGGGATGGGGGCGCCTTGGGGCGGGCTCGGGGGTGGGGGCGCCTTGGGGTGGCTGGCGGGGTCGGGGGTGGCACTGGGGCAGGGGACGTTGGGGCGTCGGCGAGGGGGGGGGCTCCGCTGGGCCTTGGGGCAGGCTCGGGGGCGGGGTGCTGGGGCGTGGGGCTCCGCTGCGGCGCAGACGAGGGGCGCAGGGGCTCCGCTGGGGCAGGGCTCGGGGCCGGCGTTGGGTACTGGGGAAGCGCCGCAGGGGCAGGGGCCGGCAGGTGCGGCCGGCGTGGGGGGGGGCTCTGGGGGAAGTGCCGCAGGGGGCAGGGGACGTTGGGCGCCGGCGAGAGGGGGGGGCTCTGCCGGCGAGGGGTGGTCGCCGCTGGGCGTGGGCTCTGCCGGCTATGGAGAGGAGAGAGAGAGAGAGAGAGCTAGAGAGAGAGAGAGGAGAGAGAGAGAGAGAGAGAGAGAGAGAGAGAGAGAGAGAGAGGAGAGAGAGAGAGAGAGAGAGGATACCTTTGTTCTAGCTCGAGGGCGCAGGGCGGGTCCTCTCGGGACGACGAAGTCTTCTTCCCAGGGCAACGCTTGGAGCGCGAAGAGAGTCCTAAAAAAAAATAGGTCGATAGTTTTTTTTTTTGGAAGAGAAACACATGGTGCGGGATTCTCTCCCTAAAAATAGGAATCACCTTACCAAACGCAGCCCCACTACTCTTCTTCCTTTTTTAAAAAACAGAAAAAAAAATAGGGAAAAAAGTGTAACCAAACACCCTATAAGAGTATTAGAGTTAACTGTAACACTTCATTACGTACACTGTACAACAAAATAAATTGTAAGTGCCGAACTGTGCAAGTGTCTTACTAAAACTGTAATAGCGTAGTAGTGGAATTGTAACAGCATAGTGCGTAGACTTTGATAATGTATTACATACACTGTAATATGGAATATCATGACGACGTTCTGTGTAACTAATATACAACATTAAATTCATCAGGATTGTGGGGTGGGTTCTACAAGTTCTTCGGTTGTGACCTGTTTGTTTGCACCTTGAACAAATATATGCATGATCTACTTCTCCTCTTAATGTATTCTCCTCTTTTTGGTCTTCCTGGCACTTTTTGTTGTCGGTGGCTGATTAGAACTTCTGATGGTTGAGGCGGATCCGGCATGTCAAATGTTGGGATAGATTGAATGTTTCTTTCATATGCAGCCCTATACACTTCTGTGCTGTAAAATGCCGAAACATATTGAGTAACGGCCTCCTTGTTACTGCCAATTGCTGCGCATGCATGCTTGCAAGGAATCTTGAGAAGTTGCCAGTGTCCACAGGAGCATGTTTGTAGATGGAGGTCTACGGCGTACGTCTTCATACTTTCAACAACTCAAATTTGATTCCATCTGAATGACAGATTTCTAAGCTTCTCCTTTCTTGAAGGTTTTTTTCGATGATTTTTTGTACTTTAGGACAGTATGGTGTATCCCACAAGGCAGTATCAATTTCCTCTTCCAACCATTTCCATCATTTGCACTCTAATTTGTCAACCATCTGTAGTATTGGTAGACTTGCGCGCGTCATGTATCCAATTGTTGAAATGACTCTGCCAATTAGAGTATAACTCCCCAAACCTGTATGGCAATGGGAAGGAAATTAGGTAACATCAAATATATGTAACAACTGTCGGCTACATACTGTAACCTTATTAACACATTCTGTAATAGATTATCCCTTAACTGTAAGCCCATAAATGGCAGAATGTAATAGAACATATCGCTTGTGTATTTAAAGAGCCGAACCTTTGTCCCGGGAAACGAGCATGGGACAGTGTTCGACATCATTTCGGAGGACACCCTTCTTTGGCATCAGCAGAGTTAAGCTCCATTGCCATCATTGCACTAAGTACTCACTCAATTTCAATAACAGCATAGGCAATGCACTGGAGAATTTTTCTAAGTAATTTTTTGAAAGGGCGGCATATTTCCCCGCACATTGGTCGTTGAAGTTCTGCATGATGTGCTGGAAACAATAGCCGTATGATCATTGTCGGAATATGTCAGGAATCGCTTCCTTCAACCTCTCCCTCTGTCTGAGTAGTACGCGATCCTTCTATCTGATAGCAATGCCTTTTTTCAAATTTTGTAGAAACCAGACCCAGTTGTCATAAGTTTCCGAATCTGCGATGGAGTATGCTACAGTGAATAGCTCATTGTTACCGTGTTAAGGCACTTGCAGCAAGTATAACCCTTGCACTCTATGCTGTTTTGATAGAGTTCCGTCCAAAAAAAGCATAGGTCCACACCACTTTGAACCCATATCAGACGCCTCGAAGCATATGAAAAAGCGTTTGAAACGTTGAGTCTCCGGGTCAACTTCTAGAGACAATCGATCCCCGGTTTTGACTGTAATGCACGTTCGCTGTACCAGTTCAACATATATGTAGATTGTTCTGAAATCACCGTATAGTGACTGACAACAACCTCTTTGCCCCACCATGCCTATTCAAATGATTATACATGTTATATAAGATGGTACAGTACTTGTCCTTATACCTTACAGTAGCCAGGTTAAAGTTGTTACATATACGCTCAAATGAATACAGTTGTACAATACAGACCCTTACAGTATATGAGTACAGTTGTTACAATACAGACCCTTACAGTATATGATTACAGTGGTTACAGTGGCCTGCAGGTATTGTTACAGTATAACTTCGAATGATTACAGTTATTAATTCTACATATCCTTACAGTATATGATTACAGTTGTTACATGTGGGCAGGAGGTGTTGTTACAGTATACGTGGAAATGATTACAGTTATTACAATGATAGTCTTACAGTATATGAGGACAGTTGTTACAATGCATACCTGATGATAAGGGATGCAGATACCGTATTCCCGACGGATGTCACTCATCATTTCACTTGGTCTGTAGGTGGGTTTATCAACTAGTTTCCCCTTCGCAGCATTTGCTACCCACTTCTTAGATGTCCGTGGATGTCCGTCGCTCATAATGTCACATCCACAGGTGTGTATGTTGTGAGACTTTTGATTGCAAATTGTGGACCTCCACGAACGACGGACGCATGCAGGCGCCATGGGTAAACAGAGAACATTGCAACGTACAATTAATCGTACAGAGTCGTTCTCAAATATTTCCAATTAAATCCTCGTGCGATCATCGCGTAATTGTCAGTTCCATCTGCAATAGCTCTTTGCTTATGAAGATTTGTCCTACTGAGTGTATTCTACCTGCGGAATATTGCGTCAACACTGGTACTACACCTTCCGCTCCTTGTCCCGGGTGTACAACTCCAACTGCTTCCTGGTAATTGGAGGGGTTCGGTGGTTTCCAAAGAACCGCATGCGTGTTTGAAGTACTTCTGCAAGTTATGTACATACATACGTACAAGAGTGCTATACGGTAACGAGGATAAGACGACACCAGAGTGCTATACGGTATGGTTTCCCCTTACAGAATATACATAAGCTAAGCATTTGTTAGAGAACCCTTCATGAGACATAACGGTATTATTCAGAGTCCGTACAATTACATTATAATCATTTTATAGAACATTCTTTTTGAACTTACTCTATCGCAGCCAGACGATTTCGGCACCACAAAGCCACGAAAGTGAATGTGTCCACTTCCGAACCGATATTTGTTGACTCTCAAGAGAGTACAGGCACTTCCAAGGGGCAAGAAAGAGGAGAGACGTGATTACGTCGCCGGGAAGCATTAGGAGTGGCCGAAAAGTCATTGATTGAACGATTTCTTAATGAGTACATCATTAGTGAGTACGTGTTACATTATATGTCTACCATATTTACAGTTTCGACAAAAGATGTTTACAGTTTCGACCAAACATGTTACAGTATATGTCTACCATGTTTACAGTATATGTGTACCGGCTTTACAGTATATGTCTACCATGTTTACAGTATATGTCTACCATCTTTACAGTTTCGTCTATACTGATGACAGTCTTAATTCTTGCCAAACATGTTTTCTTACATGTAGAGAGTTCATGTTCAATGGCTCTGAGGAAGGACACGACAATTTCCTCTCGTTTTATGACATCTGGGAGCTATTGTTTGCGAGGGAAAGCGAATCGGCCGTAATTGACTGCTACGTCAACGTTTACTTGTTTCGCCCCGTGAAGAGAACCCGAACATTTTTTGGAATTTTGGATATTTGGGAGCCATTTTAAAGGTTATGTCCAATCATGCAGAGACGACAAGAGCAAGAAAGAACATTTCAATATGCTTTCAGGACATTGGACCGCGCCCCCAATGAATTCGACCTCATCTTCTCCCCCATGCACGTTGGAACGAATCATTGGGCTCTTTTGGTAATCCACATCAAGGAAACATCGTGCTGACATTCCACAATATGTAAGTGACGCGTGTTACATACAATGCTTACATTCGTTACAGTGCGCGAGCACTTGTGTTACAGACATAACAGTAACATTAAATCTACATTAAGTTGCGGGAACTCTTTTGTTCATTCTCTTATGCAGGTGGAGGAACTGAAAAGATAACTGAAGGGCAAGCACATAGATGCAGATAAATGGCCGCTACGCTACCCCGACCCATGCCTACAACAAGGATCGGGAGACGACTGCTGAATTTTTACTTACAAATACATGGAATGTCTAGCACGTAGGGACATTCAAGATTTGCCCTTAGTCAGGATGACATGCCTTTAGTGCGAGCAAAAATGGCCCTCCACTTCATCAAAGCATACTTCAATGGACAAGGGCGTTCATAGCGTCTACAAGTGAGGGAGAACTGCTGCACGTACTAATTCCTAACCATTGTAATGATACTTGTTGTACAGTCTTTACCTATTGTTGTTACAGTATAAATGATACTATGTTACAGTTGAAGAAGTACAGTCTTACAGCTTAAGCGCCAAGCTACGCGTACCTCATTACAGTGTATGTAGAATCCTGTTACAGTCTTTACCTATACTTTTATAGTATGATGATAGGCGGTTACAGTTCCAAAACACATTATTACAGTATAAGTTGAAATCTGTTACAGTACTTACCTATTGTCATTATAGTATACATGCTATGAGGTTACAGTTCGAGCAGTACATCGTTCCTTTAGCTTTGACCGCACACCTACAACTACATTATTACAGTATACGTACAAACCTGTTACAATAGCTGCATATTATCATTACAGTATGCATGATAGGAGGTTACAGTTTGAGAACTAAACCTACAACTACATTATTACAGTTACGTACAAACCTGTTACAATAGCGGCATATTATCATTACAGTATGCATGATAGGAGGTTACAGTTCGAGAACTAAACCTACAACTACATTATTACAGTATACGTACAAACATGTTACAATAGCGGCATATTATCATTACAGTATGCATGATAGAAGGTTACAGTTCGAGAACTAAACCTACAACTACATTATTACAGTATACGTACAAACCTGTTATAATAGCGGCATATTATCATTACAGTATGCATGATAGGAGGTTACAGTTCGAGAACTAAACCTACAACTACATTATTACAGTATACGTACAAACCTGTTACAATAGCTGCATATTATCATTACAGTATGCATGATAGAAGGTTACAGTTCGAGAACTAAACCTACAACTACATTATTACAGTATACGTACAAACCTGTTACAATAGCTGCATATTATCATACAGTATGCATGATAGGAGGTTACAGTTCGAGAACTAAACTTACAACTACATTATTACAGTATACGTACAAACCTGTTACAATAGCGGCATATTATCATTACAGTATGCATGATAGGAGGTTACAGTTCGAGAACTAAACTTACAACTACATTATTACAGTATACGTACAAACCTGTTACAATAGCGGCATATTATCATTACAGTATGCATGATAGGAGGTTACAGTTCGAGAACTAAACCTACAACTACATTATTACAGTATATGTACAAACTTGTTACAATAGCAGCATATTATCATTACAGTATGCATGATAGAAGGTTGCAGTTCGAGAACTAAACCTACAACTACATTATTATAGTATACGTACAAACTTGTTACAATAGCGGCATATTATCATTACAGTATGCATGATAGGAGGTTACAGTTCGAGAACTAAACCTACAACTACATTATTACAGTATACGTATAAACCTGTTACAATAGCGGCATATTATCATTACAGTATGCATGATAGAAGGTTACAGTTCGAGAACTAAACCTACAACTACATTATTACAGTATACGTACAAACCTGTTATAATAGCGGCATATTATCATTACAGTATGCATGATAGAAGGTTACAGTTCGAGAACTAAACCTACAACTACATTATTACATTAATAGTTTCTAGTGTTACAGTATGTGCCCTTCGTCATTACAGTGTCCATGCTATGGGGTTACAGTTACAGCAGTACAGGTTGACCGCTTCGGAGGAACCTGTTAGTATTACAGTACACGCATCATAGAGAGCAATGCATACAAGCCCACAGAAGACTACATAAAAGGAAAATAGGTATATTCCATAAACAAGCACTGTTACAATCTAAACTCCGTAACCTGAGATAGGAGGGACAAATAAGGACAGCAGGGATAGGAGAGGAGGGGAGGAGGAGGAGAAGGAAGTGACGGGATGGGAGGGGAGGTGAGGAGAAGGAAGGGATGGGAGGGGAGGGGAGGAGGAGGAACGGGTCGGGGAGGGAGACATTCTAAACTCCCTAACCCGATTACTCGGTGGACGCGGGAGGGGAGGAATAGGAGCGGGTCTGGGAGGGACTAGAGGAAGGTGAGGAACAGATCTGTTCTGCCCTAGGGCCGATGTCAGGGAGGATGTTGGTGAGGCCTTTGTGGTGGTACAGCCGAGAGGCTTTCTGTAAAGTCATCGTCCACCCAACGTAAAAACCGTTCCAGTAGTTGAGGCTGTACGTCTCCGGGAAAGGTAGAGCCGGGGGAGCCGGGGGCGACGGTGGCACCGGTGAGGCAGGTGCCTTGCCATCCCTCTGGGGAGCACGGTTAGATGAAGACATCTGCGAATAAAGAGGAAGAAGACGAGCAAGAAAGATAGGAAGAAGAAGAGCGTTAGAAGCTTGTGAAGGATAAGTATGAGGCCCTGTGTTCCTTATAGTTGTGAAGAACGGTTCACGGGCCTTCGAAAGGAGCTGTGTAAGTGATGTCAATGGTTGCTGTATCAGTTCTTGACACGTTATGTAAGAGTAACTTCCCATCGATTATAGCTCACGGGCCTTGGAAAGGATCGAAGCGTCAGCGTCGTTTGGGGAGCAAGCGATGGAAAAAAGGAGGGAAGGGTAAGACGGGAATGGGAAAAAGAGACCGAAGCGAGGGAGACGGAAACCGTGCGTGCAGGGTCGTAAATGGTGACGTGCGAAAAGCAGGAACTGAAAATTAAACTTTGAGAAAAGGAGGGACTTTACGTCTACCGTATTCTGACAGGAATCAGGAAAAAAATAGAAGGCTCTGACAGGGACCCCCAATTAATTTTCTCATTATATATAGATAGAACTTGACGAACGACAACTTAGAAAGGACAGAGGGATTAATGATGCTTAAGTATGCGGGTCTCCTATGTTTGGACGTCCTTTGACTCCTCGAGAATCACATCCATTAACACTTCGTTTGCGTATATTAATACTATGTGAGAGAAAAATTAACTAGCTAACTAAAAACTTGAAGCAGCAAAATTAATCTCTCTCTCTCTCTCTCTCTCTTCTCTCTCTCTCTCTCTCTCTCTCTCTCTCTCTCTCTCTCTCTCTCTCTCTCCTTATATCCCAGTTCCAACGGTTTCACAAAATGGGATGGTCCGACAAAACATCGAATTTGACTGAGTTTTTAAAAGATAAAAGCAGGTTATAATTCATCCAACCTTCGGATATCGGGAAGGCCAGCTTTTTGCAAGCACCTTGTTGACTCCATCTCGATGGGTTGCTTCGTGCCTACCGAAGACGATGCTCTCTGGCAAGTGGTGCAGAAGAGGTAGAGGACGGAGAGGCTGGCCTAGTTATATATGGACTACGTCAACAGGAGCCAACTTTTCGAGGGGAGACGATATATTCCGCGAAAGGTTCCCGGAAAGGAAGCCAATCCGGCCCCTCTTTCCCCACATCTCTTTCTCTCTCTCTCTCTCAATGTGTGTTGTGTGTGTATGTGTCATGCAAACGTGAGAGTGGGTTCGGAGGAAACTGGTTTTGGCTTTTCGTCATCCTCACTCGGTCACCGTGGTGGGGACTTTCTCTCACTTCTCCCTGCCTTGAGAACATACACGAACTCGTCTTTTTTTGTGGATTTCGTGGTGTGGTGGCGTGAGTTCATATTGACGACAGGAGGTGATCCAAAAATCTGCGAGTAATAAATTCTCCGTAGTGATACCTTTTTTTTTCAATTGTTTACATAAAAAAACATAGTCGGGTATAGCTAGGTACGAAACAAATTTCCAATCAAATTGAAGAACCGAACTCATGGACCAAATCAAATTAGTCGGTTCTATTTGATTTGAATCAAAATTTGATTCAATTCAATTTTATAAATTATGAAATTTAATCGAACCATCTAAATTGAATTTAATTAGTATAGTTATAATAATATTATATAATGCATATATTATGTGTATTGAAAACAATAATTATATGACTAAATTTACTTATGAATATACATATTTTTAATTGCATTCTTATTTCTTATGTATAAATATTACTAAATTTAATATATTTAATTAAATATAAAATTTTAATTTGAACCGTACAAAACCAAACCCAAATAACTTTATGTCGATTGATTGGCTTGACACTCTACTTCGGTTCGATTCGAATTGGTTAAAAATGAGTCAATTGGAAATGAATCGGATCAATGAACACCCTAGTTGGATATAAGGCTTTCTCTTTCAAAACCTTTGACACCATCTTTTTTTACTATACCTACATATGGATTAGCACCTTTTGAAGAGGAAGGCTTGTAAGCCAGTGGTGTGGTGGGAGACGAGTGACGATCGATTAATGTTGAATAAGAAGGCAGAAGCATGCATGGGCTATATATGGGCCATGCAATGAACATATCGTGGGCTCCTTCTATCCTTATACCAGTCAGATTTTCTTAATTTCCTCCTCTCTCTCACACGGTCATGGTGGTGGGCAGACCTATCCTCTCTCTGTCTCTCATGTATATATATGCATGTCTTCCTGTTGCTGCTCGCATGCACACGGACGAGAGGTTTAGTTGGGTTTCTCTTGGTCGTTTAATATATTGTTGAGGGGGTACCCAATATTAATGATGTGCCTCTTGGGGAGGGAGAGTGCACGAATTCTCTTAATTTGATGCCCTGTTTCATGTAACTTCGACTAACCATGGGTTATTTCTAAAAGTGTGATCTCGAATTGGAGCCTCAGGCCAAGTCAACAAGTAGACACATACTTTGTATATATGCGTGCCAGCTCTCGTACGTGTCTCTATTTGTCATTTATATATTTGTGCCAACTCTCGCTATGATCAAAAGCTGTATCCATAGAAAGTGGGCATCCTTGTTAACTTGTTTTATGCATTAACTTTGGCTTCGATGCTTTAATTGGACTAGGTGTAATAAAATAAGTTTATCTTGAATTTACGCTCACTACAAGAAAAGAGGTTATTGGGGACGGCTGACAGTCGTCGCTAATATTCAAAACGCCGTCCCCAATGATTATTGAAGACGGCTACAAGGCCGTCGCTAGCCCGTCCCTAATAAGCCCGTCGCCAATAGTATTGGAGACGGCTAAGCAACATCCATCCCAATAATGTTATTGGGGACGGATAAATGTCCGTCTTCAATAACTTTAATTGAGACGGATAATATTCCCCGTCTCAATTAATGTATTAGCGACGGCGTTATAGCCGTCTCAAAAATGTATATTAGCGATGGAGATAAAACCGTCTTCGATAATATATTAGAGACAGACAATTACACCGTCGCCAATAGTATTATTGAAGATGGACAAAAGCCGTCGCTAATAGAATTATTAGAGACGACTTTAAAGCCGTCTTTAAAAATATTATTAGTGACGGCTATGGCGCCGTCTTGAATAAAATTATTGGCGACAACGATGAAGCCGTCGCTAATAGCGTTATTAGAGACAGCTTAAAAGCCGTCGTTAAAAACCTTATTAGTGACCGCTATTAGCTGTCCTGAATAACATTATTGGCGACAACGAGCTCGCCGTCGCCAATTGCAATATTAAAGACGGCTTCATAGACGTCGCTAAAAACCTTATTAGTGATGGTAATGGATCCGTCTTGAATACCATTATTGGCGACAACGTATAGCCGTCGCCAAAATATCTATTAGCGACGGCTTCTTGCCAGTCTTCATTGATACTATTGGAGACGGAGTGCAGTCGTCTGCAATGAGGCTATTGAGGACGGCTCCACCGTCTTTAATAGTTTTATTGGAGACGGCGTGTTAGCCGTCGCCAATAGTTTTATTGGAGACGGTTGAAGCCGTCCCCAATAGTCTATCACAAAATTAAAAAAATTAGTAAAATATATATTTTATCACAAAGTTACAACCTGTTATACAAAAATTACATTAACAAAACACATTCCAAAATAACTATAAAACTCTAAATTAAATGTATTACATGAAAAGTTACATAAACGATTCAGAATCCTCTTTCTAAAAGAACTATAGCACTTGAAATTGAAATCCATTACATCACATGACTTGTTTGATTATTTCAAATGTTAATGTATTACATCATAAAACCATGATCGTAAATGAATAGTCAAGTCTCACTCATCCTCACCAAAAGTTCCCTCATCCTCTCCATCTCCCACCTCTTCATCTGTCTCATCCTCAGGTAGCACAGCTGGTGCACCACTTCCAGACATACGAATTAACTCAAGAACTCGATCATCCATGCTTTGAAGCATCTGTGTCTTTAGCTCAGCAAGTCGAGCCTCCACTTGAGCTTCCACTCGAACATCTATATCTGTGCTCTGTGCTGCTATTCTCCGCTCTTGATCTTCAATGATTTTTTTCATTCTTTCAATCTCAGACTTCTGCTGAGATATCTCAGACTTTTGCTGAGATTGCTCCTCTAGGAGACGCTGATATACAGTGTTGCTACTGCTACCACACTCAGATGGCCCGTACCAACTCCTCAAAGTCTGTCCTCGACCACCGCATCGGATCCGTCCAGGTCTATCCCTCCCAAACACCTGACGAAAGGCTTCCTCTGGAGTAAGTACTGGAGGATTAGCTGTGGCATCTGATTCCTCTGAGGGAGTGGGATTCATCAACTGGGTCATTTGATCCTGTAATTAATATAAGGTAATTAGTACATAAATAAGCTGAATGTATGAATTAATATTAAGATTTTTAATCATCATTACCATCATTTGACGACTTTGTTCATTGCTCCACATGACACTGCCATCCGGTGCTGTCCTAGCTTGCGTCATTTGAAACATTTCCGGACGCGTAGGATGACGACCTTCCCTTTCCATCTATTTAACATTTAAAAGTTATAATTAGACTATGATAGTGTTAAATCATCAATCAATCAAAGTAATAATTAAAATGAATACTTACAAAATCATTACTTAATTGATGAATATTCATCCGCCCTCTTCGATAAGGCATTGATAAATGACATCGATTAGACTTATTTCTTTCACTAACTCGCTGCATTCATGATGGAACAAGTTAGTGATATCCTAAATAATTGAATCCATGAAATAATAGGGATTGACAAAATAATACCTTACTATCTTCTCGATCCCATATCTCACACATGTGCCGCCATTGACTAGAATCATAAGTTGGTGGCAAATTATACATGCATCCTCAAATGGTCGTCCTGCAAAATACTATCATACAAAAGCACAAGTTACATAAGAATGTGTGTGCAAGAATACTACATAATAGTAAAAAATCTTACTTTTCTTTTCAAGTGGGACCTTTGCTTCCTTTGCATTTCTCCCATGTGGCGAAGAATGTCGGCATCTTTGGCTGGAGACCGCAGAAAATTGAAATGTTGCTGCATAATCATCATATATGATCAATGTCATTATAACTATAGAAATGAACAATTATATGACCTAAATAATTAAATAAATTTTACCTGTAGGTCTCTCAAAATAGCCTCCTTCTTTTCAGGAGGAAGGGTCATGTAGTCTTGCTGCCATAGGTTGCAATGTACTCTATTACAAACTCCAAGGTATGTAGTAAATTGCTGACCATATGGACCAACTGCAGATCCCCCTTGTAGATCTATAGAAATGGTCTGGCCTGGAGGTAGTATCCTGACGCTGGTCCCCCTAGAAGGACCTCTCCCACGTCTAGTGGTACCAACTAAATGAAAATAAAAAAGATGAAGTGAATGCAATTATACAAATAAAATTGAAGAAATAAAAAACATTGTAAACCTGAAGCAACTGAAGATGCACTCCCAGGAGTCCGAGGAGTGATGGTTGCATGCTCAGAGATGTTTGTGGCATCTGGTAAGGAACGAGGTGTGTGTAGCCCTCCTGCTTGTGAAGCCCCTGGTTGTGAATGTACAGCCTGTGAGACTGAAGCTCCTGCCTGTGAGACTGAAGCTCCTGCCTGTGAAGCTGATGCCTGTGAATGTACATGTGCAGACTGTGAGGCTGAAGCCCCTGCCTGTGTCCGGAGCCCCACTTCCTGTGAATGGGAAGCCAGCCCCTCCTGTGCATGGGACGACTCCCCTAGACTGGTCTGGTGGGCCGACCGACGGGTCTTGCTGAACTTATTAAGCATCTGTTGAATGAAGGATATTTAACAAAATTAATAATAAATGTATCTGAGGTTTGTGAAATCATCTTTAATGTCAAAAAATGAAACCGTACTAGCAAAGTGAAGAAGCAAAAACGAAATGAGGTCTTTGAAACAGTGAAAAAGAAATGAGATAAATAGACAAACATTTAAGAACAATCCCCTTGCCATGACCATGTTTTCTTCTGAGCTCGACCTCAGTTAAAACTCGACCGCATTTCCCAGAACCAAAACTGAGGAATGGATGGGTCGACCCATGCTGAACCATGGGGTCGACCCCACCACACCATGTTTTATATTGAGGTCGACCGCAGTTGAAATTGAGGTCGACCCCATTTTCCCAGGGGCCAGAACCAAAACTGAAGATTAGAGGTTCGACCCATGAGGAACCATGGGGTCGACCTCACTACACCATGTTTTATTTGAGGTCGATCTCAGTTGCAAATGAGGTCGACCCCATTTTCCCAGAACCAAAATACAGGAATGCACGGTAGACTTATTAAGAGCCATGGGGTTGACTCCACTAGACATGAAAAAATTAAATACTTACAGAATATCAACTGTCTACTAGTATATATTCTTCACTTTGAAGCTGTACATGGATATCTACATCATTGAACATCACAGGCACATCAACAAGGCCTTCTTGATAGGGCTCTTCATCATCAACACTTGCACCACTAGACATATTATAATAACTTCTAGGTGATGACTTAACAACTATCACCCACCCTGCAGCATTGTTGTCATCTACATAGAAGACTTGCTCAACTTGACTTGCAAGTGCAAATGGTTCATTAGTCCCTAATTTCTATGTGTATTTAAAGATACTAGTCCATGTTCATCAACTTTGAAACCTCGGTCCTTATGATACACATCCCACCATTCACATTGAAATAAAACAATTTGTTTGTTTCTCTCAAAAGATATTTCAATAATATCAATTATTTTCCCATAATAACCATCGCATCCAGATTGCAGCTCAGCATTGACAATAACACCACAAAGTTGTGTGCATTTGGTAGAGTCAGTTAAGCTTGTGCGGAATCTGAAGCCATTTGTAATATACCCAGAAAATGATGTTGCCAATCTTGATGGACTGAGTGATAAAATCTCGAGTTCCTCAGTGTAGCGTGGGTCATGTAAATTCTTCAGTTCTTGGACACGTGATGGAAACCACATGAGGAAATTATCATTTATATTCCTTCCACTTGCAAGTGCATCTTCATGTTCCCGCCGAAAATGTACAATATCGTCAACTTGATTTAACACATATGTATGTGCTAAATCTCTTTCGGCTTCTGACAATGTTCTGGGTACTCGTCTGCACTTTATTGGACGACCAACTGGTGTAAACATAGACACTTCTCCATCAAGAGTGCCAAATGGACCACCATCATAATTTCTATCTTTAGTATTGTGATCAATATCTTTCAATTGGATACATCCATCGATATTGAACTGGACCACACATCCTTGCTTCATATGCCAAGTGCACAGTAAGATATATCATAACATCAAAGAACGACGGTGGAAAAATCTGCTCGAGCTTGCATAAGATAAGTACAATATCGGCCTCCTATCTCAACAAACTTGCTTGGTCCAACACTTTTGAACAAATTGCTTTAAAATATTGACTAAGCTGAATTATTGGATCTGCCACTTGTTTAGGAATGATGCCACAAAGTACTAAAGGAAGCAACACTTGATGTACACATGACAATCATGACTTTTCAGTCCTGAGATTGTTTTGCTACCCATATCAACACATCTGGAGAGGTTTGAAGAATAGCCATCTGGAACTTTTAAATCTGTGATGAAGTTACATATACGAGCCTTTTGTTCATTGTTCAACTTATAAATAGCATCTGGATAGCGCACTGAATGCTCATAAGGATGTAGTTCAGGACGAATTTTCAACACTTGTAAATCTTTTCTTGAGTTGAGGTTGTCTTTATCTGTCCCCGACAGATTGAACATGTCAGGAATATTGTCACAAATATTTTTTTTCAATATGCATGACATCTAACTGATGACGAATGATCAGAGATTGCCAATACGGCAGAAATCTGAGAAAATACTCTTCTTCTTCCAGTTTTTGTTCTTTGCTACATTTTTTCTTAACTTCTCCAACTCTTTTTTGAAAGGCTTTCCAAACCTTACTAGGTCCATCTCTTGTTGTTGTCTCCACAATTCATAACATGTCTTCATTACTAACTTTCCTTTGTCACAACGCTGACCATCAAATTTATCTTTGTACTGATGCTTTCTCCATCGGTGTGTTATTGGAAGAAAACGACGATGCCCTAAATAACATTGTTTTTTGCTATGAAGAAGACGGAGAGAATAAGTTTGATCATTGCAAATTGGACATGCGAGCTTCCCTTTAGTACTCCATCCAGACAAGTTTGCATAACCTGGAAAATCATTTATGGTCCACAGCAAGGCAGCTCGCAAAGTAAAGTTTTGCTTCTTTGCAGCATCATATGTCTCGATCCCATTATCCCACAACTCTTTTAACTCTTCTACTAATGGTTAAATAGACATCAATGTCATTTCTTGGAGCTTTCGGACCGGGAATTAATAATGATTATCATGTAAGCTGACTCATACACATCCACGGTGGCAAATTATAAGGCATCAGTACAACTGGCCATACACTGTACTTTGAAGACATGTTCCCAAAGGGATTAAACCCATCACTGGCTAAGCCAAGTCGAACATTACGGCTTTCGGAAGCAAAATCTGCATACAACTGATTAAAGTCCTTCCATGCAGGAGAATCTGCAGGATGACGCATCTCACCCTCAGATTGGTAAGAACGACTGCCATTATGCCATGTCATCATTGAGCAGTCTTTGATGACATAGATAGGCGTTGCAATCTATCCTTTAGAGGAAAATAGTGCAACACCTTTCTTGCCACTTTCTTACTACTTTTTGAGGTATTCTCCTTATATCTTAAAGTACCACACTCTGGACATTGAAATTTATCTTCATTTTCTTTCCAAAATAACACACAATCATTTTTACATGCATCAATCTTTTTGTAACTAAGTCCCAAGTCTTTGACAATCTTCTTTGCTTCATACCAATTTTCAGGTACAAATGCATCACTAGACAAAACTTGTCTAAACAACATAAGTATCATATTCATACATTTCGCTGTAAGACCATTCAAAGATTTCATGTGTATCAACTTCAAAATAAACTTCAACTTAGACATATCTTTGCTCCCAGCATACAACGGAGTTTTTGCGTCTTCTAATACTTATAAAGTTTCTGTGCTTTTGGATTTGGTTCTTCCTCAGCTTCTCCTTCAGGTACATTGTCCCTTTGAAAATCATGTAGCATGTCCATGACTTCATCCAATTCTAACTCATTTTCAGGTTCGACAAGTTGTGTCTCTTGTGTCGGCGTATCATTGTGTACTTGCTCACCGTGTGACAACCAACTCCGATAACTTAACCATATTCCGTCACATATTAGGTGCTCAGCACACGGTCCCTTCTAAATATGAAGTCATTGCAAAATCTTCGACATGGACATTGAATCAACTGTTTGTCTACTCCATGTCTACATCCTATTTGTCATCATGATATGCAAACTGTAAAAATTTCTACTCCATTGACATACCTAGGGTCTAACCTATTAGGAATATCCATCCAACTTTTATCCATTCAGCCATTCTGTGACACAAACATATTTTGCACACAAAGTAACTGTCAATTAACAAAATATTAATCATTTCCGACTAATCATAGACAATGACAATACATGTACACACATACATGTCACTAAAGAGCAGCGGCAATATTTACATAACCACACAACATTTAGGCCTATAACACTACAAGAAAAATCGAAAATAGAGACGGAAATATTCAGTCTCTATTCGGTCCCTAAACAGCTCAGAGACCGAATAGTGACTGATAGTGACCGAATTTGTCGGTCAAGCATTTTGGTCACAAATCTGTGACCGACTAACTTCGGTCACTAAATAGGGACCGAATCAGGTCGGTCCCTATTAGGGACCGAACATATTCGGTCCCATTCGGGTCCCTAAAATAGAGACCGAATAGGGACCGAATATTCGGTCCCTATTTTAGGGACTGAACATAGACGGTCACTATTCGGTCCCTATTTTAGGGACCGAATATTCGGTCCCGAATAGGGACCGCCTGATCGGTCCCTATTCGGTCCCTAAAATAGGGATTGAATTGGGACCGAATCATTTCGGTCACTATTAGGACCGAATAATTCGGTCCCTATTCAGTCCCTATTGTAGGGACCTAATTGGGACTGAATATTCGGTCCCTAAATAGGGACCGACCTGATTCGGTCGCTATTCGGTCCCTATTTTAGGGACTGAATTGGGACCAACTCATTCGGTCCCTAAATAGGGACCGAATATTCGGTCCCTAAAATAGGGACCGAATAGTGACTGATTATAATCGGTCACTAATCGGTCTCTATTTTTTAAATATTTTTTTTAAATATATACAATTTTAGGAAAATAACCTGCGTAAAATAAATAATATCCACAACAATATAATTGTCCACAAAAAAATCTCTAAAACACAAAAATAATAAAAATATCTACAACAAACAATAATAAAATGTCCACAACATCAACAATAATAAAATATCCACAACACAACAATAAAAAATGTCCACAACATCAGAATAATAAAATGTCCACAATAATAAAATATCCACAACATAAAATAATATAATGCCAAAAACATAATAAAAATATTTACAGCAATAATAATAATGAAATGAAAATCATGATGCCTCGTCTTCGTCTTCATCCTCGTGCTCGTGTCCTCCCACTCCACCCATGAAGGAACCTACAATATATAATAACAATAATAAGTTAAAATTAAATACTATTATAAGTAATAACTTATTTTAGAAGCATAAATTAAATAAAACTATAAGCAATGGAGGTCAATTAGATGAGTATTTCTAATTTTGGACCCTCAAACCAAAGTTCTTCATTTTTTAACTAAACTAACTTGGTTAAGACGACTTGGCGCGTCGCGGTCAAACCGGGAGTCCGAAATGAACTATGTCAGTTTCCACAAGTCACCACTCATCGGCCCGACCGTGCTGGAACAAATCGGAGGCCAATCGGAAGAGTATTTCTAATATTGGACCCTCAAACCGAAGTTTTTCATTTTTTAACTAAACTAACTTGGTAACACGACTCTGGAGCGTCGAGGTCAACCGGGAGTCCGAATTGAACTCCGTCATTTTCCACAAGTCACACTCACGGCCCGACCATGCTGGAACAAACCGGAGGCCAATCGGATGAGTATTTCTAATTTTGGTCCCTCAAACCGAAGTTTTTCATTTTTTAACTAAACTAACTTGGTTAAGACGACTTGGAGAGTCGAGGTCAAACGGGAGTCCGAATTGAACTCCGTCAGTTTCCACAAGTCACACTCATCGGCCCGACCGTGCTGGAACAAACCGGAGGCCAATCGATGAGTATTTCTAATTTTGGTCCCTCAACCGAAGTTTTTCATTTTTTAACTAAACTAACTTGTTAAGACGACTTGGAGCGTCGAGTCAAACCAGAGTCCGAATTGAACTCCGTCGTTTTCACAAGTCACTCATCGGCCCGACCGTGTTGGAACAAACCAGAGGCCAAGGGTGGGGATAATATTATAATTATGTCCCTCAAACCGAAGTTTTTCATTTTTTAACTAAACTAACTTGGTTAAGACGACTTGGAGCGTCGAGGTCAAACCGGGAGTCCGAATTGAACTCCGTCAGTTTCCACAAGTCACATTCATCGGCCCGACCGTGCTGGACAAATCGAGGCCAATCAGATGAGTATTTCTAATTTTGGTCCCTCAAATCGAAGTTTTTCATTTTTTAACTAAACTAACTTGGTTAAGACGACTTGGAGCGTCGAGGTCAACCGGGAGTCCGAATTGAACTCCGTCAGTTTCCACAAGTCACATTCATCGGCCCGACCGTGCTGGAACAAATCGGAGGCCAATCGGATGAGTATTTCTATTTTGGTCCCTCAAATCGAAGTTTTTCATTTTTTACTAAACTAACTTGGTTAAGACGACTTGGAGCGTCGAGGTCAAACCGGGAGTCCGAATTGAACTCCGCCAGTTTCCACAAGTCACACTCATTCGCCCGACCGTGCTGGAACAAACCGGAGGCCAATTCGAAGAGTATTTCTAATTTTGGTCCCTTAAATCGATGTTTTTCATTTTTTAACTAAACTAACTTGGTTAAGACGACTTGGAGCGTCGAGGTCAAACCGGGAGTCCGAATTGAACTCCGTCAGTTTCCACAAGTCACACTCATCAGCCCGACCATGCTGGAAAACCGGAGACCAATCGGATGAGTATTTCTAATTTTGGTCCCTCAAACTGAAATTTTTTCATTTTTTAACTAAACTAACTTGGTTAAGACGACTTGGAGCGTCGCGGTCAAACCGGGAGTCCGAATTTGACTACGTCAGTTTCCACAAGCCACACTCATCGGCCCGACCGTGCTGGAACAAACCGGAGGCCAATCGAAGAGTATTTCTAATATTGGACCCATAAACTGAAGTTTTTCATTTTTAACTAAACTAACTCGGTTAAGACGACTTGGAGCGTCGAGGTCAAACCGGGAGTCTGAATTGAACTCCGTCAGTTTCCACAAGTCACACTCATCGGCCCGACTATGCTGGAACAAACCGGAGGCCAATAGGATGAGTATTTCTAATTTTGTTCCCTCAAACTGAAGTTTTTCATTTTTAACTAAACTAACTTGGTTAAGACGACTTGGAGTGTCGAGGTCAAACCGGGAATCCGAATTGAACTCCGTCAGTTTCAACAAGTCACACTCATCGGCCCGACCGTGCTGGAACAAACCGGAGGCCAATTGGAAGAGTATTTCTAATTTTGGTCCCTCAAATCGATGTTTTTCATTTTTTAACTAAACTAACTTGTTAAGACGACTTGGAGCGTCGAGGTCAAACCGGGAGTCCGAATTGAACTCCGTCAGTTTCCACAAGTCACACTCATCAGCCCGACCATGCTGGAATAAACCGGAGGCCAATCGGATGAGTATTTCTAATTTTGGTCCCTCAAACTGAATTTTTCATTTTTAACTAAACTAACTTGGTTAAGACGACTTGGAGCGTCGCGGTCAAACCGGGAGTCCGAATTTGACTACGTCAGTTTCCACAAGCCACACTCATCGGCCCGACCGTGCTGGAACAAACCGGAGGCCAATCGAAGAGTATTTCTAATATTGGACCCATAACTGAAGTTTTTCATTTTTTAACTAAACTAACTCGGTTAAGACGACTTGAGCGTCGAGGTCAAACCAGGAGTCCGAATTGAACTCCGTCAGTTTCCACAAGTCACACTCATCGGCCCGACTATGCTGGAACAAACCGGAGGCCAATAGGATGAGTATTTCTAATTTTGTCCCTCAAACTGAATTTTTCATTTTTAACTAAACTAACTTGGTTAAGACGACTTGGAGTGTCGAGGTCAAACCGGGAATCCGAATTGAACTCCGTCAGTTTCCACAAGTCACACTCATCGCCCGACCGTGCTGGAACAAACCGGAGGCCAATTGGAAGAGTATTTCTAATTTTGGTCCTCAAATCGAGTTTTTCATTTTTAACTAAACTAACTTGGTTAAGACGACTTGGAGCGTCGAGGTCAAACCGGGTGTCCGAATTGAACTCCGTCAGTTTCCACAAGTCACACTCATCGGCCCGACTATGCTGGAACAAACCGGAGGCCAATTGGAAGAGTATTTATAATTTTGGTCCCTCAAACCGAAGTTTTTCATTTTTTAACTAAACTAACTTGGTTAAGACGACTAGGAGCGTCGCGGTCAAGCCGGGAGTCCGAATTTAACTCCGTCAGTTTTCACAAGTCACACTCATCGGCCCGACCGTGTTGGAACAAACCGGAGGTCAATCGGAAGAGTATTTCTAATATTGGACCCATAAACCGAGTTTTTTATTTTTTAACTAAACTATCTTGGTTAAGACGACTTGGAGCGTCGGTCAAACCGGGAGTCCGAATTGAACTCCGTCAGTTTCCACAAGTCACACTCATCGGCCCGACCATGCTGGAACGAACCGGAGGCCAATCGGATGAGTATTTCTAATTTTGGTCCCTCAAACCGAAGTTTTTCATTTTTAACTAAACTAACTTGTTAAGACGACTTGGAGCGTCGAGGTCAAACAGGAGTCCGAATTGAACTCCGTCAGTTTCCACAAGTCACACTCATCGGCCCGACCATGCTGGAACGAATTGGAGTCCAATCGATGAGTATTTCTAATTTTGTCCCTCAAACCGAAATTTTTCATTTTTAACTAAAGTAACTTGGTTAAGACGACTTGGAGCGTCGAGGTCAACCGGGAGTCCGAATTGAACTCCGTCAGTTTCCACAAGTCACATTCATCGGCCCGACCGTGCTGGAACAAATCGGAGGCCAATCAGATGAGTATTTCTAATTTTGTCCCTCAAATCGAAGTTTTTCATTTTTTAACTAAACTAACTTGGTTAAGACGACTTGGAGCGTCGAGGTCAAACCGGGAGTCCGAATTGAACTCCGCCAGTTTCCACAAGTCACACTCATCGGCCCGACCGTGTTGGAACAATCGGAGGCCAATTCGAGAGTATTTCTAATTTTGGTCCCTAAATCGAGTTTTTCATTTTTAACTAAACTAACTTGGTTAAGATGACTTGGAGCGTCGAGGTCAAACCGGGAGTCCGAATTGAACTCCGTCAGTTTCCACAAGTCACACTCATCGGCCCGACCGTGCTGGAACAAACTGGAGGCCAATTCGAAGAGTATTTCTAATTTTGGTCCCTCAAATCGAAGTTTTTCATTTTTTAACTAAACTAACTGGTTAAGATGACTTGGAGCGTCGAGGTCAAACCGGAGTCCGAATTGAACTCTGTCAGTTTCCACAAGTCACACTCATCTGCCCGACCATGCTGGAACAAACCGGAGGCCAATTGGAAGAGTATTTCTAATTTTGGTCCCTCAACCGAAGTTTTTCATTTTTAACTAAACTAACTTGGTTAAGACGACTTGGAGCGTCGCGGTCAAACCGGGAGTCTGAATTTAACTCCGTCAGTTTCCACAAGTCACACTCATCGCCCCGACCGTGCTGGAACAAACCGGAGGCCAATCGGAAGAGTATTTCTATATTCGACCCATAAACTGAATTTTTTTATTTTTTAACTAAACTAACTGGTTAAGACGACTTGGAGCGTCAAGCTCAAACAGGGAGTCTGAATTGAACTCCGTCGGTTTCCACAAGTCACACTCAGCGCCCAACCGTGCTGGAACAAACCGAAGGCCAATCGGATGAGTTTTTTAATTTTGGACCCACAAACCTAAGTTTTTCATTCCTAAACTAAACTAACTTGTTTATTGTGACTTTGAGCGTCGAGCTCAACCGAGAGTTCGAATTGAACTCCATAGGTTTCCACAAGTCACACTCATCGCCCCGACCGTTCTGGAACAAACCAGAGGCCAATCGGATTAGTATTTTTAATTTTGGACCCACAAACCTAATTTTTTCATTTCTTAACTAACTAACTTGTTTATGTGAGTTTGAGCGTCGAGCTCAAACTGGGAGTCCGAATTGAACTCCGTCGGTTTCCACAAGTCACAATCATCGCCCCGACCGTTCTGGAACAAACCGGAGGCCAATCGGATGAGTATTTGTAATTTTGGACCCATAAACCTACCTAAGTTCTCCCTATTTAACTAACCTAACTCGCTTAACAAGAAATTGTGCGTCGATCAACCCAAATTAAAGTTAAACTAAGTTAACTGTTAAAATTAAACCTCCGAAATAAAATAAATTACTCACGTGAGGGGCGTGTGCTGATTGCGATGGTGCTGCTGTGGAGGAGTGCTGCCTGTGGAGGAGGAATGTTGACCTGGGAGAAGGCCTCGGAGATAACCTGGGAGAGGGACTGGGAGAGCTGGGCCTGTAGTGCGTCGGTCACCTGCATCTGCATCTGGGCCAGACGAGTCTCCATCGAATCCGCCAGACGAGACTCTAAGACCGATATCCTACTGTCAATGAAGCCCATCAGCTGTCCTGGAGAAGTACCTGGAGTACCAACTCCTGCGTGGAATGCACTGGTCTGTGACCCTAAGCTGGATCCTCCAGATAACACCCCCGGCTCGTCGATGCTGCCAAAACCATACACATGGCCTTTCTTTGGGGCCCAGATGCCGCAACCCATACCTCAGGATCTAACGGCGGCTGCTCGTCCTCCCCGACGTACTTCTCTGTCATTTGTTAGCTGTATGACTCCTGCAAGAAACCAGAAAAAATGATAGTAGTTAATATTCATATTATGTGAAAAACTAAATAGTGAATATCTTCTAAATACTTATGCAACCACTCGGGCTCTATCGCTAATGTAGCTGCCGTTCCTTTTTTCTTGTGTGTTCTATCGAACACCTCGGAAAATGTCGGCTGCCTTTTTAGCTCCTTCTCCTATTTCACAGAAAAAACATGACATAAATGAGTACCTTTATAAATAAAAGCGACCAGAAATGGACAAATTACTTACCAATCTGGACTGATGGGTCGCAAAAGAGACAGACCCACCAGTATGCATGTTTGCTTCTGGATTCGCAGCCCGATTAACTTTCATTATTGAGGATGTTTTGTTGTCCATCTCTCTGCAGCCCAGATGTTGCAAAGAGTTTCCCAATATTCTCCCCTCATCCACTGGGCGCCGCTCCCTCCAAAGAGTCGGGTCTGCACTCTGAGAATTCTCGCGTTATACATCAAATGCTTGAAATTTGATCTTGCGGTCATCGTCCATACATCGAGACCGCGCCTCGTCCGTACGACTCGTGAATCGATGTTGGCTCTATATACATAAGAGTTAGTGAACTGCATGTATGAATACGATAAGAATTAAATTACAATACAAAATTACATACCATGAACATCTGATACAAGTGCTCCTGGACCTCCATCGGAAAATCATTGAATCTATGAATTGGCCCAGAAAATGTGCTTGTAATGTTCTTGTGATAAATTGAGATGCTTGAGTATGCTCTATTTTATCACTGGCAATGATGTAACTGCATAATGTCAATTTCTGAACAAAATTCACTTCATTGCCCATAAGAAATACATACATGTTGATTACGTACCCATTAATCCAAACCTCCCGCAGAGTGCTCTCATAAAAACTACCTCCGCCCTCCTGCAGACTAACAGCATCCTCTGGCACCGAACCTGAAATAATGATGAACAACATGAGTAATGTACAAAAATACTAAATAATGACTACAGAAATACCCTAACATTTAAATATACAAACCTACTCTCGTGCATCTGGAGAATGTGTAGAGTGACCTGAGCATGTGACATTTTAATGGCATCAGAATTAATGCATACATTAAAGTATAACTTTACATATACATACCACTGCTACAGGAGGAGACTCGGAGAATGCACCAACAGCTGTAACTAGAATAGAACGCATAAGTAATGAGGAAGATGAATGCACAATAAAAGTACATTTGTAAATATACATACCTGCAGGCACGGTAGGAGCAGAAGAACTAGCAACTGTAGCAATTCTAATAACATTAATAATATATAAATAATTACTACAAATACTTGGAATTGAAATATACATACCTGCAGGCACGCTAGGAGATGCAGAAAAGGACCAGCAACTGTAGCAATTCTAATAACATTAATAATATGTGTAAATAATGACTAAAAAAATACTTGAAAATTGAAATATACAAACCTAGTCCGCTAGGTAGAGGAGGTGTCCGCTCACTCGAAGGAGAACCAGAAACTGTAACAATTTTGATGGCATAACACTACACAAGTACACATAAATAATTTACAGAGAAAAATACACACAGATGACTATACTATAGAAAAATATACATACCAGATGCGGGAACAAAGCCCTCCCACAGATGCCCCTCCTAGAACTGCTACCAGATCTTCCTCCACGCACCATATCTTCATAGAGAACATAAAATCATAGTGTTTACTAGTCAATTGCTTATATTAAGAAGTGAGCTGCTTTAAATATACTCTACAAGTGTGAAAAAATTCTACCATAGTTTAATTGATATCCATTTCCTCCTCAGATGATGACGATATGTCTAATTCAACCCCATCTTCATCATCATCTTCACATTCATCACTGGTATATTCCTCTTCCTCACCAGAACTTTCATATTCAATATCTGTACGACGAGCACTACTGTCTTTCATCTCACGTGGATCGACTTCTTCGACCTCATTTCCGTGAGACAAGGACATTGGTGCTTCGGATTCGTCTTCTCCAATATGAGTTGTCAACTCTACATCTTCAACAAAGTCTTCTTGAAAGAATTCTGCGTTGACCTCTTCAGGTATCTGATCAGTCATGTCCAATTCATAATCAGAGAATAGTCTTGACTTAACTCTGCAAACTACCCACCAATCATTCGTTCTTTGTTTATACATTAAGGATAGCTTGTATAATACACTTGCTGGGCTTGTGTGGCTAAGATGAATGGCTCATAAGTATTCAATTTTGACTTATGCTTAAGCTCGACAATCCCATGTGTTGTGTCATTTCGAATGGAATTCGGATCAAACCAATGACACTTGAACAAGAATATATGATTGTCTTGTCCTAGAATATTGCAATTGTAGGATCTCCTCTACAATACCATAGTAGTCATACTCACTTTCATTGTATGTACTTCCTTTTACACATACGCCACTGTTCATGGTAGATTTATTCTGCACATAGTCTTTCGTATGAAACCTATACCCATTGACAATAAATCCAGGATAATTCTGTGCAATTTGGATGGGCCGTAGGCTACCTGACGAACTCTTTCATCAGTAATAAACATTCTTGCACCTGCGTGTAGAAAAGCTAGTTATAAAGTGAAATGAATTTTGTTTAATACTCTTGACGGTGTACACTTACGCGTTCTCTTAGCCATAAGGCCAATGAATCTCTCTCGTTCTTTTTCAACCTCAAAATCAGTGAGTTGTGGATTTTTTTGAATTAATTCTGAATCAAATTGTCTACAATATGAATAGAAGACCACATTGAATAGGTAGAATAAAGCAAAGAACTTACATATAAATTTAAATTGTGAGATTAGTACTTACTCAACATAACATTCTAGCTCAGAACAATTTAAAAGAATATATATCTCTGCGGCACATAACTCTCTGTCATCCAGCATTCGAGTTGAAGAACGTCCGAAGGCACGTCCAGGATGAGTAAATATTGAGAGTCAATTTGAACCGACAGATTCCCCCCCCCCCCCCATCATCATTACGTGGAGGTTGTGTCCGACGAGTTTGAATGTCTGCTTCAAAGTACATTGCACAAAAGTTAGAGACTTCCTCCATAATGTATGCCTCAGCAATAGAACCCTCCACTTTTGCTTTATTCAGACTTTCATTTTAGGTCATGCATACATCTACATCCACAATGTAAGAGACAATTAGAAAAGCTATCACTTACGTAAGGTGCAATCGTAAGAAGGAAACAGTTCATATTTGCATATACCTCTCAAATGGATACATCCATCTATATTGTACTGCCCTCCGACCTTTGCTTCATATGGTAGATGTATGAGTAAATGCTCCATTGAATCGAAGACCAGGTGGAATATCTTCTCCAACTTGCATACAGTGGTGACCACATTCTATTCGATAGTTTGCACATCCTGAAGCCTGAGTTCTCATGCAGATAGAATCGTGAAAAATCGACTCAACTCAGATAACGCTCCCGATAGCTGCTTCGGCAAGATGTCACGAAATGCAATAGGTAGCAACCTTTGCATGAACACATGGCAGTCGTGACTCTTCATTCCATATATCTTCCCTCACTGACATTGACAGAACGAGCAATATTTGACAATAACCGTCAGAAATCTCAGTTGTTTCAGCCACTGACACACTTCCTTTACTTGTCCTCCTCCAAGCACATAAACTGCTTTTGGTTTACTTGATTTCCCATTTACTTCAACAATTTCTAACTCTGGACGTTTACAGAGCATGGACAAGTCCAAGCGTGCATTCACATTGTCCTTTGTTTTACCTTTGATATCCATAACTGTGTTGAATACATTATCAAAGATATTTTTCTCGATATGCATCACGTCTAGATTGTGCCGCACAAGAAGAGTCGACCAATAAGGTAGCTCCCAGAATGCTTTTCTTCACCCAGTTGTGCTCCTTCCCAAAACCTGAAAGGTGTCGGTACTGCCCATCTGTTGTGTGATATCTGGCAAATTTTCAACACGTGCTGCCATATGATGACCAACAACCTCTCGAATATAACTTCATCTCGTTCCTTTCTGTTCTTTAGGAATGCATCTTTTTGTCTTCTAAAAGGGTGATCAGCTGGTAAGTTGATGATGGCAATCAAACCAGCAGGACTTCCCACCATGTTTAAGTAAAAACGATTTGGTATTATCCATACAATACGGACATGCTAGCCTCCCATGTGTGCTCCAACCAGATAGCATTCCATATGCAGGAAAATCACTTATAGTCCACATCAATGCCGCCCTCATGGAGAAATTTTGCTTTCTAGATGCATCATAAGTATTGACCCCCTCAGTCCATAATAATTTCAATTCATCAATCAACGGTCTTAGATAGATG
>JACBKR010003529.1:0-29290 GCA_014218235.1 Colocasia esculenta
GGGATAGGGAAAGAGGCAGAAGGACATTAAAATCCTTAGTGTCAGATGCAGAGAATCCAGTGTACAGGCCTCATGGCTTCATAACTTTCTTTCTCCACCTCCATAATATATATTATATATATGAAACAATTAAACACATGGAATTCATTAGAAGATTGCCATCTCAAGCATTATATATGAAACAACCCACACATGCTTTTCTTAAGATAATGAAACCATATGTTCCTTCTAGTCATTAGTTTGATTACGTTAATTAGTTTTTTAGGTTCATTTTAATAATTAGTATTGCACTTTTATTTTAATGTAATTGTTTAATATTGCATTGTTCACATGTATGATTTTGTTTTCATTTTTCTTTCATATTCATGTGGTTTTTAATTTGATCTATGCATGCATAACATTTACACTGCACATACTTCACGAGAGCGTGTTAAGCCCGTGTGAATAAACCTCCTGTCACGCCCCGAATATTTAGTAGCGGAATAAATAGCGGGGGACGTGAACGATACAAACCGGCGTATCACAGTTGAATAGTGCAGAGTCACAATCGAATATAATAACACATTCAAGACTATAAATGGTCACCATTATTATACTTTAATTCATTTCATTCAACTAGATACAACCTCACATAAGAAGAATTAACCAAAGGGTCCATCATTCAAATAAACTTCCACAAAAGTTTCACTATTACATAGACTACTCAAATTCTATTTCTAAACTTTCATCTATTCTAGGACGGGTGCACGTCACTCTTGCCCAGTCCCATCGACTCCACTGGTTCTTCATCACTACCTGAAAAGGGCAGGATGATAGGGGTGAGCGAACTAGCTCAGTAGGATTTATATCTCAATCACGTACGGGCACTAGTATACATGATTAACATTTTATATAGGCAGATATGCTTATGAGTATGCTGACAATGCATGCTTTTCTAACAAGTTGAATAGCAAGTAGAACGGATATCATATCAGATCAATTGTCGAGTTCCATATACAATGGACAAATATTTCAAGAATAAAATCATGTCAGAAGAGATTGGCCATATTCAAGCAGAGTTCATGTGTTCACAAGAACAAACTATCATATCATTCAAGTCAAACTTATCAAGTCAAACAGGAGGCACATTATTCACAATCTTGCATGTCAGGTGTGTGCTATGCCAAGCACCAAGAGTCCATACTCCCTCGGTAACAAGTACGTTGGGGCGCTCCTCCCCAGGACCGGACATGGCCCTATTGCCAGGCATTGTATCAAGTTTTGGACCGGAGTCCCACGATGTGCCGAACAAACATATTCATATTATGGCCATAGAGTTTCAATGACAAGCTCATAGTAAAAAGAACATGATCACTCATAGAGTCAAGGAAAGACAAACAGCTCAAAAGATCGAGGCAGGATAACGACGTATCTTATATTTCATAATTTATTAATGTCTTGACATGAGGGTGTTTCTAAAGATAGATCATATGTAGAACATGTACTTTCCTAACATGTATGCATATGACAATAATCAATTGAACACCGGAAAACATGCAACTATGAAACTCATATGCAAATCACCACTAACATGTCCATACTAATCATGTTTCATCCCCACATTCATATCATATTCTTATCTTATCAATTGACAGTAAGCAAGATCACAAGATAATCCAATGATCATAAGAAAATCAAAATTACACATTAGAATCATATTCATATCATTACCATTTCTTTAATGGTTTGATTTATATAAGTCCATGCATACTATATAACATCATGTACATGCTTGAAGATCATGAAATAATTAGACCCAATTATACAAAATCTTGTAAGGGTATGTCGACACTAGATCAGGTGGCGTCGACACCATGCTCCAAACCCAGATAAAAATCAGCAAAACTGGTCAGGTAGTGTCGACACTAGTTCAGGTAGTGTCGACACTAGAGACAGATTCCAGAACCCATCTGGAAAACAGGGACAGTGTGTGGACACTAGAGACAGGTAGTGTCGACACTAGAAGCTTTCTCAGAACTTTCAGGAAAACTGGGACAGTGTGTCGACACTAGAGACAGGTAGTGTCGACACTAGATGGCTTTCCAGAACACTCTCTGGGTGTTGGGACAGGGTGTGACACTAGCTGAGGCAGTGTCGACACTAGAGGGCTTCCCAGAACACTCTCTGGGCTGCCTTGGGACAGTGTGTCGACACTAGTCAAGTAGTGTCGACACTAGAGTCCTTCCAGAACAAACTTAGGGTCATGTGAGACCCGAAAACACATGCCATGCAATGATTCACTTCAACCCTTATAACTCTCTAACGATTGACATTTGGATAAAACGTTCAACATGAAAGATAAAGAAGACAACTAGTAGAAGATTTTGATGTTGAGAGTTTAATCAAATTCGGTCTCGAATCCCGAGAAATCATGAGAAGAACAAAAATCAAGTGAAACCCGAAATCACAGTATCAAACAGAGACTCTCATATCATGCTCCTAACTCTCTAACTAAAAACCTTTGGACAAAACGTCCAACATAGAAGATGATCGTGACTTCAATAGAAGAACTTTATGAAGGAAGTTTAGTCAAATTTGGTCTTGAATCGTGTGCACAATAAGATGAACGAGAAAAGCCCTAACTGTGCAAGACTTCGGGAAAATCACCAATACACGATGAATACTCCATGAAAATTGGGCAAATCAAGTGCAAATGATCCTAGACTCAAAGAACTACATGTTGGCATTGGTTTTTCTTTAATCTTGGCCCGAGAACACCTACCTTACGAAGATCTAAAACATGTGATGTTCTGGACGCAACAGAGGATGCAGGGGATGAAGCTCCGGATTCCCAGCCTTTCTCTGCTCCTCAGAAGTTCTTGCTTCTTGCCTCCACGACCTCCAACTCGTTGTTAAACCTTCCCCAAGAGTTTAGGGACGAGTTCTTATAGTTTTAGGACGTTGTTAAGAGTCCTAATGACACTAGGAAATGGCTACGAGCTCTGTTTCCTAGTTTCCAGAAAATCTGGGATTCCTTACTAAAAGAGGTAGCAAGGTTTAGGAAACCACCAATTGGATTGAGTTCGGTTTGGCTTACCTTACATGACTACTCATCCATAATATGACTCTAAATACCCTCAGTAATTACTGCATAATTACATACACGAATTTCTAGGCAATTTCCTATCCTAGTTTATTCATATCCTTGGGCCAAATATGCTCTATTGGCCCAATCTTATTAATCCCATGGTATTGGAAGTCTCCAATAAGTTTATTTATTTTATCCCTCTATAATTCTGAAAATTTTAAATTGCAAATTTCGGGGTGTTACATCACCCCCACTTAAGAAATTTGGTCCCCAATTTACGCATAATGGTGTAGTTCGTACCTGAGAATAGCTCCGGGTGTGTTTTTCTTCATTCTTTCCTCTATTTCCCAGGTAGCATTAGTAACTCCGTCCGACCCATTGAACCTTCACCATAGGTATGGTACGATTCCTGAGTCGCTGAATCTTCCGATCCAACAGTTTGATCGGCTTCTCTTCATAAGTCAGGTCCTCCGAATCTCCAAGTCCTCGTGGTCAATTACATGGTCGGCATTGAATAAGTACTTCCCAGCATGGATATGTGGAACACATTATGCACGTTTGCCAGTTGCGGAGGTAGTGCAAGTCTATACGCCACCTGACCAATTCTTTCCAGATTTCAAATGGCCCTATAAATCTGGGACTTAGTTTTCCTTTGACCCCAAATCTTTGTATTCCCCTTGAAGGTGAGACCTTCAAGAACATACTCGCCAACTTGAAATTCCAGTTCTCTCCTTCTCTTGTCTGCATAACTTTTCTGCCTGGATTGCTATCTTCAGACGTTCCCTGACAATCTAAACTTCCGGACAGTTGCCTCAATCAAGTCGGGTCCAACCCATTGGTTCTCCCCAACCTCTCCCAACAAAAGGGTGATCTGCAACTCCTGCCATATAAGGCTTCAAATGGAGCCATTTGGATACTAGCCTGATAGCTGTTGTTATAAGCAAACTCCATCAAGTACAACTGATCATCCCATCGACCTTTGAAATCCAGCAAGAGCACGAAGCATATCCTCCACAATTTGATTGGTCCTTTCAGTTTGTCCATCAGTCTGAGGATGGAAGGCAGTACTAAAGTTTAGTTTAGTACCCATTGCTGCTTGTAAGCCCTTCCAGAAGTGTGAAGTAAATCTAGGATCCCGATCTGATATTATGCTTGATGGAACCCCATGCAGTCTAACTACTTCCTTAACATATAGAGCGGCCAACACATCCACTAACATGTACTCTTGATCGGTAAGAAGTGAGCCGACTTAGTCAATCGATCACGATTACCCAAATTGCATCCATACCACCTCTAGTCTTGGGCAATCCCATGATAAAGTCCATACCGATACTATCCCACTTCCACTCCGGGATTTCTAGTGGTAGCAGTCCACCAGCTGTACGAAAAGTGCGGCTTTGACTTTCATGCATGTTAAACAGTATGCCACGTGATCGGCCACATCCCTCTTCATGTTTGGCCACCAGTACGACTTTTTTAATCTTGGTACATCTTTGTTGATCCTGGATGAATTGTATATTTGGACTGGTGAGCTTCATTCAGTAACCTCTTCTTGAGTTCTTCATGATCAGGGACACATGTTCTACCTCTGAATAATAGTCTTCCCTCTGCTGATAGAGTAAAGTCGGGTCTTTGTTCTAGCTTCTCCCTGATCTGAACTAAGAATGGATCTTCTCCCTGTTTCTCCTTGATTTTGGTCAGTAGACCGGATTGTATCTGGAGATTGGAAATCATTACTTGTTTCTCCTTCTTTTCCATGTCTGAATTCAAACTTGCAAATTGCTCCAGTAACTTCCATTCGCCCAGCATCATACTAGCTAGCACAGTTCCTGATTGTCTACTTAGAGCGTCTGCCACTACATTGGCTTTCCCAGGGTGATATTGGATGGAAAAGTCACAGTCCTTAAGGTACTCTAACCACCTTCTTTGTCTCATGTTAAGCTCCTTCTGTGAGAACAGGTATTTCAAACTCTTGTGGTCAGAAAAGACTTAAATTGCTCACCATAGATATAATGCCTCCAAATCTTCAAGGCGAATACTACGGAGGCTAACTCCAGGTCATGAACGGGTAGTTCACTTCGTGGATCTTCAACTGTCTGGAAGCATAAGCTATTACCTCCCTTATTGCATTAAGACACATCCCAGTCCAGTACCAGAAGCATCTGAATAAATTTCAAATCCTCCTCTTCAGTGGGTAAGGCGAGGACAGGAGCAGTAGTCAGACACTTCTTCAAGTTGTTGAAACTTCCTCGCAATCTCATTCCACACAAACGGATTTTCCTTCCGGGTCAGCTTGGTTAATGGTACTTCAATCTTTGATAAATCCTTTATAAACCTTCGATAATACCCAGCTAATCCCAGGAAACTCTGATCTCTGTGACGCTTGTCGGTCTTTCCCATTTCAACACAGCCTCAACCTTTGATGGATCAACAGCGATACCATCTTTGGTCACCACATGTCCTAGAAAGGATACCTCCTCAAGCCAAAATTCACATTTACTTAACTGGCATATAGTTTGTTCTCCCTCAAAATCTGCAATGAAATCCTCAAATGCTCCTCATGCTCTTCCTTTGTCTTGGAATAAATCAATATATCATCGATGATACCACACAACTTATCAAGATATGGGCGATAAATGCTATTCATCAGCTGCATGAAAACTACAGGGGCATTTGTTAGTCCAAAAGGCATAACAATAAATTCATAATGCCCATACCTGCTTCGGAAGGCAGTCTTGTGAATGTCTTCTCCTTTGATCCTCAATTGATGATAACCGGATCGGAGATCTATTTTAGAGAAGTACTTAGCTCCAGATAATTGATCAAACAACTCATCAATTCTCGGCAGAGGGTATTTGTTCTTGATGGTTAACTGATTTAGTTGTCTGTAATCTATGCATAGCCTCATCGACCCATCTTTCTTCTGACGAAGAGGACAGGTGCCCCATGGCGATGTGCTTGGTCGGATGAAACCTTCTCTAACAGTTCCATCAGTTGCTCTTTTAATTCTTCAAGTTCTGCGGGGACATTCTATATGGTGCCCTAGATACCGGTGCTGCACCAGGGACCAATTCGATGGTAAAATCGACCTCTCGCTCCGGAGGAATTCCTGGCAAGTCTTCGGGGAAAACATCAGCGTATTCACTGACGAACATGGATGTCCTCTACCTTGACTTCCTTCTTTGCAATGACTACAGCAGCAAGAAAGGCCATACAACCTTTCCTCATCATCCTTTTGGCTTGCAGTGCAGAGATAAGTGACAATCCTGCGGTTTCTATCCCCTGTGAACACTAGTTTTGGGTACTGGCTAAAAGTTGCCCTACTTCTCCTGCAATTTATACTAGCCCCATGTTCAGACATCCAGTCTGCTCCCAGTATCACATCATACCCTGCCATGTCCATACATATTAAATTTGCTGGTAGGTTTGGGTTTCAATCAACACTCACTGGATGGTATATGGTTTGTAAGATTGGTACCCGGACCAATCGGGGTTGACACAACTATTCCGGATTTCATTGGGACTGGTTTCACAGATAGGGTATCAACAAATGTTTGAGAAATGAAGGAGTGCGTAGCTCCCGTATCAAAGAGAACATAAGCATGTCGGGAAAGAATAGTAAGTGTACCTTCCACGATACCTCCTTCTTCAGCAGTTTCTGGTTCCTGGAGCTTGCAGTCGGCCTTGCCTCCTCTGTCCATTTTGACGTTGTCATGAGGGGCTTGTTCTTTCAACATTGGGCAGTCCGAGATCCTATGGTCACGACTCCCACAGCGTAGGCATCTCCCTTGCGCTCTCCAGCATTCTTCAGTCCGATGACCAGCTCGGTCACAATGTCTACACCTTTCTCCCGTTGCCACTATCACTTGCTTACCTAGCTCCTTCGGCTTTTTATCCGCTGTTCATTTACCCCGCCACTGGGCCTTTTCTTCCCAATAGTCGGCTGATACCTCCCAACAGGAGACACTTGTTCCCGTTTCACGGATTTTCCCTTAATCCTTTCAGCAGTCTCCATTGCATCTTTCAGTAGTTGAGCCTTCTTAACCATTTCAGCATAAGTTTGAATGTCCATTGGCGCCAGTTGGGTGATGAACTGGGGCTCAAGCCATTCATAAAGTGTTTCGCCTTCATCCTTTCTGTCCCAATCAAGTGAACAGCGTATCGGGACAGCCGAGAGATTGGGCCTCATACTCAGCCACATTAAGTCATCTCTGCTTCAAAGCCGCAAATTTGACTGCTTTCCGTTCTTGGACCCTCTCAGAAAAGTACTTGGCATTAAAACGCTCAATGAACTGAGCCCATGTAAGTTGTTGTCCATTGAGGGTTGCTTCTACCGACTCTCACCATGCCCTAGCATCCTTTTCCAACTGGAAAGTAGCCAGGAGTACCTTGTTCTGTTCTGTGCATTGCATAACCCTGAATATCCTTTCAATCTCTTTAACCCAGTGCTCAGAACATCTAGGTTAGTACTCCCTTCAAACCTAGGTGGATCCATGTTCCGAAAATTCCGGTGGAGCTCACCGGCTCCGCAATTACCTCCACCCTGGGTGGCTTGTAAGATAGCCTGAGTCAAGTTCTGTATGGTTCTTGCATGTCCCTAGCCTGGGCACGTTCTGCGGCCATTGAGGTAATAATCACCTTCAAGATAATAATGTAAGTTAGTCATCTAAATATATCACATGTGACTTTTATTCCCATGGCTCTACCCAAGCTCACATTAGGTACGACTGGTTTTTTTTTTTTTTTTTTTTTTGACGTGTAATCTAGTTTCATTCCATTTCCTAATCCCTTGGACCCTAAATTTCAGTCTCTGATACAACTGTCACGCCCCAAATATTTAGCAGCGGATAAATACCGGGGGACGTGAACGATACAAACCGGCGTATCACAGTTGAATAGTGCAGAGTCACAATCGAATATAATAACACATTCAAGACTATAATATGGTCACCATTATATACTTTAATTCATTTCATTCAACTAGATACAACCTCGCATAAGAAGAATTAACAAAGGGTCCATCATTCAAATAAACTTCCACAAAAGTTTCACTATTACATAGACTACTCAAATTTCTATTCTAAACTATCATCTATTCTAGGACGGGTGCTCGTCACTCTTGCCCAGTCCCATCCGACTCCACTGGTTCTTCATCACTACCTGAAAAAGGGCAGGATGATAGGGGTGAGCGAACTAGCTCAGTAGGATTTATATCTCAATCACGTACGGGCACTAGTATACATGATTAACATTTTATATAGGCAGATATGCTTATGAGTATGCTGACAATGCATGCTTTTCTAACAAGTTGAATAGCAAGGTAGAACGGATATCATATCAGATCAATTGTCGAGTTCCATATACAATGGACAGAACGGTATTCTAAGAATGTTCTCTAGCTAGCTAGTTGATAGTTGGTGTCCATCTAAGTGTAGCTTTGTGGTTGAGTTAGGGGCATTAACTTTACCATCTTTAGAAGAGAGTAAAGGTAAACATTCTAGCCCACTGTTGATGCGTATCGAACACATATAGTGTATACATATAATATCAAATGAGAAATATTAATTGTACGGCTAGAACAATATTATTGGTATGTGCACATATATATATATATATATATTATAATATATATAATTAAAAAAGAGAGGGAAATGATAATAGGACGCACATATATAGTGATGTAGTGACATCCAGGATATAGCCCTAGAGGGTAAGTAAGTATTTCTCATATCAAATGGCTCAATGTTAAAGCATGCTAGCAAAATATCTTAAGTAGTTTACTGATTTTAGAAATTGAATAATCAGATTTTCAACACTTGTAATGTAACCTAGGTCATGAATATCAAACATGAAGTTATAGAGAAGGGTGGGGCCCTCAAATTTCAATCCAAGGGGAAGCCAAAAACAAGTGGGATGGCCCCGCCCTTCCATACAGTCCCTTGGCACGCGCCTGCAACATGCATGTATCATGGGTCGACGACGGTGGCATAGAACTTCCTATTATATATATTTTCACATACCCTATCTTAGTCACACAGATGGGATAGGGAAAGAGGCAGAAGGACATTAAAATCCTTAGTGTCAGATGCAGAGAATCCAGTGTACAGGCCTCATGGCTTCATAACTTTCTTTCTCCACCTCCAAAATATATATATATATATATGAAACAATTAACACATGGAATTCATTAGAAGATTGCCGTCTCAAGCATTATATGAAACAACCCACACATGCCTTTCTTAAGTATAATGAAACCCATATTTTCCTTCTAGTCATTAGTTTAATTTACGTTTAATTGTTTAGTTTCATTTAATAATTAGTATTACACTTCTTATTTTAATGTAATTGTTTAATATTGCACTTGTTCACATGTATAATTTTGTTTTCATTTTTCTTTCATATTTATGTGGTTTTTAAATTTGATCTATGCATGCATAACAATTTAACACTGCACATACTTCACGAGAGCGTGTTAAGCCCGTGTGAATAAACCTCCCGTTCAAGACTTTGGGATTGACGTGCACGAGTCTTATTTTCAATGATGAGAATGTGTATATCTAACTCAAAGTCTTGAATTGTCCTGTTTTGGACAGTCTGTGAATGTTTGATCGCAGTTAGGTGGTCATTTACTATGTGTTGTATTATTGTTGAAAATTTCGGGTGCGTCTACTCACTCCACTCTGATATACCTTTATTGATTTAAAATATTTTCTTAACCACTTATTAGTAAGTGTTTAAGAAAATATCTAATCAATAAATATTTTTGGTATATCGGAGAGGTGTGGGGAGATGTTGCCGAAATTTTCAGCAAATTATACAAACACATAGTAAATGGTCATTTGAGTGCGATCAAATATTCACAGATGGGTAAAAAGTGATAATCTAAATAATATATCATTCCTATTCATTTCGGTTGCATCGAAGGATGAGTGAGTTTGAATTTTAAAGTTATTTGTCTATTAATATTGGTTGGGCACAGGAAAGAAATGGCTTCAGACCGTTCATGGATGTATCGTAGAATAGTTGATCATGTGGTGTCCATGGAGTTTAGGGTCGGAGTGAGAATTTCATTCAGTTTGCATTGGGGAATCCAAATGCAGCAGTAAACAGCGAAGGTCGCATCCGATGTCCTTGTATGATTTGTAAAATTTGAACTGGAATTCACCATGGGAGGTTCAATGCCATTTATACAGAAAGGGTTTGTTGAAGGTTATATGAATTGGACATGTCATAGTGAGAGCTCTGGTCGCACGAGCCTAGTAATGTGGAAGGCACAAGTACGTACGTGGATATGGTTGTAGATGCTACTGGTCCGACATTCAGTGTACATGAGGATCCTGTATACGCTGAAGACGTGCCGAACAAGGGAGTCGAAAGATTCTATCAGTTACTTAAGGATGCTGATGAGCCATTGTGGGATGGTTGTCAAAAACACACTCGGTTGTCAGCGTGTCACAGTTGCTGAACTTGAAATCTGAATTTCATATAAGTGAGAATGCTTGATCGTCTCCTCCTCATCATCAAGAACATGTTACCTCCAGATGAGAAGTTGCCTCCAAATTTTTATCGTGCCAAGAAGATGGTCAATGATTTAGGACTTGGATATGTGAAAATAGATGCATGTCCTAATCATTATATGTTGTATGACAAAGAGGATGTAGATAAGGTATCATGTTCAGTTTTCCATCATGATAGGTTTAAACCTAAAAGAGGGACCAATTCTAGGGGAAAGGATATACCTTATGCGTCATTGCGATATTTCCCCCTTACCCAGCTGCAGCGGATGTATATGTCTTCAAAGACAGCTCGACATATGAGGTGGCACGCAGAAAGGGTACGTCAGGATGGGAATATTATGACTCATCCTGTAGATGGAGAAGCTTGGACTCATTTCAACCATGTTTATCCTATCTTCCCAACGGAGTCGCGTAATGTGAGGCTTGGTTTGTGCACTGACAGATTCAATCCATTTGGAGGTTCAGTGGCTTCTACTCCAGCTGGCTAGTGTCGTGACACCATACAACCTTCCCCCGAGCATGTGCATGAAGCGAGAGAATTTGTTCCTGTCCTTATTGATTCCTGGTCCAAAAAGTCCTACAAAAAATATAGACATCTATCTCAGACCTTTGATTGATGAATTGAAATTATTATGGACTGAGGAGGTCAATACTTATGATGCATCTAGAAAAGCAAAATTTCACCATGAGGGCAGCATTGATGTGGACTATAAGTGATTTTCCTGCATATGGAATGCTATCTGGTTGGAGCACACATGGGAGGCTAGCATGTCCTTACTCTATGGATAATACCAAATCATTTGTACTTAAACATGGTGGGAAGTCCTGCTGGTTTGATTGCCATCGACAGTTTTTAGCAGTTGATCACCCCATTTCAGAAAAAGATGCATTCCTAAAGAACAGAATGGAACGAGATGAAGTTATATTCGAGAGGTTGTCCGATCATCATATGGCAGCACGTTAGAAAATTTGCCAGATATCACACAACAGATGGGCAGTACCCGACACCTTTCAGGCTTGGGAAGGAGCACAACTGAGTGAAGAGAAGCATTCTGGGAGCTACCTTATTGGTCGACTCTTCTTGTGCGGCACAATCTAGACGTGATGCATATCGAGAAAATGTCTTTGATAATGTGTTCAACACTGTTATGGACATAAAAGGTAAAACAAAGGACAATGGGAATGCACGTTTGGACTTGTCCATGCTCTGTAAACGTCCAGAGTTAGAACTTGTTGAAGTAAATGGGAAATCAATTAAACCAAAAGCAGTTTATGTGGTTGGAGGAGGACAAGTAAAGGAAGTGTGTCAGTGGCTGAAACGGTTGAGATTTCCTGATGGTTATGTGTCTAATATTGCTCGTTCTGTCAACGTCAGTGAGGGAAAGATATATGGAATGAAGAGTCACAACTGCCATGTGTTCATGCAAAGGTTGCTACCTATTGCATTTCGTGACATGTTGCCGAAGCCTCTATGGGGAGCATTGTCTGAGCTGAGTCGATTTTTCACGATTCTGTGTGCATCAGAACTCAGGCTTCAGGATGTGTAAACTATCGAACGAATGTCGTCACCATCGTATGCAAGTTGGAGAAGATATTTCCGCCTGCATTCTTCGATTCGATGGAGCATTTACTCGTACATCTACCATATGAAGCTAAAGTCGGAGGGCCAGTACAATATAGATGGATGTATCCATTTGAGAGGTATATGCAAATATTAACTTTTTGCTTCTTAGAATTGCACCTTACATATGATACGTTTCCTAATTGTCTTGTACATTGTTGATGTAGGTGCATGCATGACCTCAAAATGAAAGTCCGAAATAAAGCAAAAGTGGAGGGTTCTATTGCTGAGGCATACATTATGGAGGAAATCTCAAACTTTTTTCGATGTACTTTGAAGCAGACATTCAAACTCGTCGTACTCAACCTCCACGTAATGATGATGGGGGAGAATATGTGTGTTCAGATCGACTCTCCATATTTAATCATCCTGGACGTGCCTTCGGACGTTCTTCAACTCGAATGTTAGATGACAGAGAGTTATGCGCCGCAGAGATATATATTCTGTTAAATTGTGCTGAGCTAGAGTGTTATGTTGAGTAAGTGCTAAACTCACAATTTATTGTGTATGTAACTTCTTTGCCCTTATTCTAGCTATTGAAGGTGGTCTTCTATTCATATTGCAGACAATTGATTCAGAAATAATTCAAAGAAATCCACATCTCACTGATTATGAGGTTGAAAAAGAATGAGAGAAGTCATTGGCCTTATGGCTAAGAAATGCGTAAGTGTACATGGTCAAAGAGTATTCAAGAAAAGTTATGTTCACTTTTTAACTAGTCTTCTCTATACACTGGTTGAACAAGGTTTAATTACTGATGAAAGAGTTCGTCAGATAGCCTATGGCCATCGAAAATTGCACAGAACTATCCTGGATTTATTGTGAATGGGTATAGATTTCATACAAAAGACTATGGGCAGAGTAAATCTACCATGAACAGTGGCGTATGTGTTAAAGCAAGTACATACAATGAAAGTGAATATGACTACTATGGTATTGTAGAGGAGATCTTACAGTTGCAATATCTAGGACAAGACAACCATATATTATTGTTCAAGTGTCATTGTTTGATCCGAATTCCATTCGAAATGACACAACGCATGGGATTGTCGAGCTTAAACATAAGTCGAAATTGAATACTTATGAGCCATTCATTTTAGCCACACAAGCCCAGCAGGTGTACTATACAAGCTATCCATCATCTACAAACAAAGAACGAAATGATTGGTGGGTAGTTTGCAGAGTTAAGTCAAGACTATTCTCTGATTATGAATTGGACATGACTGATCAGACACCTGAAGAGGTCAACGCAGAATTCTTTCAAGAAGACTTGGTTGAAAATGTAGAGTTGACAGCTCATATTGGAGAAGACGAATCTGAAGCACCAATTTCCTTGTCTCAAGGAAATGAGGTCGAAGAAGTCGATCCACGTGAGATGAAAGGCAGTAGTGGAAGGCCAACAAATATTGAAAGTGAAAGTCTGATGAGGAGGAGGGATATACCAGTGATGAATGTGAAGATGATGATGAAGATGGGGTTGAATTAGATATATCGTCATCATCTGAGGAGGAAATGATATCAATTAAAAATGGGTAGAATTTTTTCTCATATGTTGAGTATATTAAAGTAGCTCACTTTCAACATAAGCAATTGACTAATGAACATTAATTTTATGTTCCCTATGAAGATATGGTGCGTGGAGCACGATCGGGCTCCAGTTCTGGGAGGAGCCTCCGTGGGAGGGTTTTGTTCAGGCATCAAGTATGTATATTTTTCTAGTGTAGTTTTCTTTGTGTATTATTTATGCATATTATTAATGCCATTAAAATGTTACAGCTTCTGGTTCTCCGTCTGTCCTCCTCCTGTGGCAGCATGTACATATATTTAAAGTTCTACTTTCATTGTACATTGATCCTTATGCCATAAAGTTCTTACAGGTTCGAGTGAGTTTACACCTCCTTAACCTAGAGTACCAGGTATGTATATTTCAAGTTGCAAGTATTTGTATAGTCATTATTTATACATATTATTAATGCCATTAAAATTATTACAGTTGCTGGTCCTTCCTCTGTGTCTCCTACTGTAGTAGCAGGTATGTATATTTAAAAGTACTTTTATTGTGCATTGATCTTTCTGCCATAAAATTCTTACAGGTTCGGGTGAGTTTACACTTCCTTATTTATGCCATCTATTCTTGTTACAGCTGCTGGTCCAGCCTCTGTGTCTCCTCCTCTAGCAGCAGGTATGTATATTTAAAGTTGTACTTTCATTGTGCATTGATTTGATGCCATTAAAATGTTACAGGATTGGGTCAGTCTACACCTTCTCTAATACAGTAGTAGGTATGTATATTTAAATTTTAGGGTATTTGTATAGTCATTACAAATAAACAGTTGCACCTTACTTATGTCGTTGTGCATTTTTGTCCAGGTTCGGTGCCAGAGGATGCTGTTAGTCTCCAGGAGGGGGGAGGCAGAGTTTTTATGAGAGCACTCTGCCGGAGGTGTGGATCAATGGGTACGTAATAAACTTGTATGTATCTTTCATGAAGGAGGTATATTTAGTTCATAAATTCATAGTAACAAGTAACATAATTTCAGTGATAAAATAGAGCCCGCTCAAGCGTCTCAATTTATCACAAGAACAATTCAAGCACACTTTCCTGGGCCTATTCATAGATTAATGATTTTCCGATGGAGGTCAGGAGTTGTTGTATCAGATGTTCATGGTATGTAATTTCTTATTATAATTAATTGTTTTCTTATTCCTACATTTAGTTAACTAACTCTTATCTATATAGAGCAATCATCGATTCACGCGTCGTTCGGACGAGGTGCGGTCTCGATTAGTATGGACGATGACCGCCCGATCAATTTTAAGCATTTGTTGTATAATGCGAGGAAAAATGCACAGAAAGTTTCTCAGAGTGCAAACCCGACTCTTTGGAGGGAGCGGGCACCGACATGGATGATGAGAGACTACTGGGAAACTCTGTGCAACATATGGGCTACAGAGAGATGGCAAAAAACATCCACAACAATGAAAGTGAATCGGGCGGCCAATCCAGAGGCCAACATGCATACAAGTGGGTCCGTCTCCTTTGCGACCCATTAGTCAAGATTGGGAAGTAATTTGTTGTTTGTGATACTTTTTGTCTTCTAGGTACTCATTTATGTCATGTTTTTCTGTCAAATAGGAAAAGGAGCTAAAAAGGCCTCTGACATTTCAGGAGGTGTTTGATAAAACACATAAGAAAAAGGGAACGGATCAATACATTAGCGACAGAGCCCGAGAGGTGGCGGTAAGTATTTACAAGGTATTCACTATTTAATTTTTCTCGTTACAGATTAATATTACATTGTCATTTTCTTTTTGCAGGAGTCATATAGCCAACAAATGACAGAGAAGTACATCGGGGAGGAGGAGCAGCCGCAGTTAGATTCTGAGGTATGGGTTACGGCATCTAGTGCCCCAAAGAAAGGCCATGTGTATGGTTTTGGGCACAGTATGAACACGAGCAGGGTGTTATCTGGCATCTCGAGTTCAGCCTCACAGACTAGTGCATTCAGCACAGCAGCTGGTGCTCCAGGTACTTCTCCCAGTGAGATGATGGGCTTCATTACAGATACGATATTTGGTTTGGAGTCTCGTCTGGCCCAGACGATGGAGACTTGTCTGGCCCATACGATGGAGACTCGTCTGGTCCAGATGCAGATGCAGGTGACCGACGCACTCCAGGCCCAGCTTTCCCAGACCCTCTCCCAGGGTATCTCCCAGGCCCTCTCCCAGGTCAGCATTCCTCCTTAGGCAGCACCATCACATCAGCACAGGACATTCAGGAGGTGTTTGATATAAAACATAAGAAAAAGGAAGGATCAATACATTAGCGACAGAGCCCAAGAGGTGGCGGTAAGTATTTACAAGTATTCACTATTTAATTTTTCTCGTTACAGATAATATACATTGTATTTTCTTTTTGCAGGAGTCATATAGCCAACAAATGACAGAGAAGTACATCGGGGGGAGGAGGGAGCGACGCAGTTAGATTCCGAGGTATGGGTTGCGGCATCTAGTGCCCCAAAGAAAGGCCATGTGTATGGTTTTGGGCACAGTATGAACACGAGCAGGGTGTTATCTGGCGTCTCGAGTTCAGCCTCACAGACTAGTGCATTCAGCACAGCAGCTGGTGCTCAGGTACTTCTCCCAGTGAGTGATGGGCTTCATTACAGATACGATATTTGGTTTGGAGTCTCGTCTGGCCCAGACGATGGAGACTTGTCTGGCCAGACGATGGGACTCGTCTGGCCCAGACGATGGAGATCGTCTGGTCCAGATGCAGACGCAGGTGACCGACACACTCCAGGCCCAGCTTTCCAAGAACTTCCCAGGTTATCTCCAGGCCCTCTCCCAGGTCAGCATTCCTCCTCAGGCAGCACCATCAACATCAGCATAGGCCCCTCATGTGAGTAAATTGATTTTATTTTTTTTTTTTTATTTTAACATCAAGTTAGTCAAGTTAGTTTAAGTTTACTTGGTTTCATCGACAGTTAATTTCATCTTAAGCAAGTTAGTTTAGTTAAAACGAAGAACTTAGCTAGGTTTGGGGGTCCAAAATTAGACTCCGGTTGTTCCAGCACGGTCAGGGCGATGAGTGTGACTTGTGGAAACTAACAGAGTTCAATTCCGACTCCCGGTTTGAACTCGACGTTCAAATTCACATAAACAAGTTAGTTTAGTTTAAAAATGAAAAACTTAGGTTTGGGGGTCCAAAATTAGAAATACTCTTCCGATTAGCCTCCGATTTTTTCCAGCACGGACAGGGCGATGATTGTGACTTATGGAAACTAACGGAGTTCAATTTACACTCCCGTTTGAGCTCGACGCTCAAATTTATATTAAGCAAGTTAGTTTAGTTTAAAATGAAAAACTTAGGTTTGGGGGTCCAAAATTAGAAATACTAATCCGATTGGCCTCTGGTTTGTTTCAGCACGGTCGGGGCGATGGTTATGACTTGTGGAAACTGACAGAGTTCAATTCGGACTCCCGGTTTGAGCTCGACGCTCAAATTCATCTTAAGCAAGTTAGTTTAGTTTAGAAATGAAGAACTTAGTTTTGGGGGTCCAAAATTAGAAATACTCATCCGATTGGCCTCCGGTTTGTTCCAGCACGGTCGGGGCAATGAGTGTGACTTGTGGAAACTAACGGAGTTCAATTCCGACTCCCGATTTGAGCTCGACGCTCAAATTCACAATAAGCAAGTTAGTTTAGTTTAAAAATGAAAAACTTAGGTTTGAGGGTCCAAAATTAGAAATACTCATCCGATTGGCCTCCGATTTTTTCCAGCACGGCCAGGGCGATGATTGTGACTTATGGAAACTGACGGAGTTCAATTTAGACTCCTAGTTTGAGCTCGACGCTCAAATTTACATTAAGCAAGTTAGTTTAGTTTAAAAATAAAAAACTTAGGTTTGAGGGTCCAAAATTAGAAATACTAATCCGATTGGCCTCTAGTTTGTTCCAGCACGGTCGGGGCGATGGTTGTGACTTGTGGAAACTAACGGAGTTCAATTCGAACTCCCGATTGAGCTTGACGCTCAAATTCATCTTAAGCAAGTTAGTTTAGTTTAGAAATGAAGAACTTAGGTTTTGGGGTCCAAAATTAGAAATACTCATCCGATTGGCCTCCGATTTGTTCCAGCACGGTCGGGGCGATGAGTGTGACTTGTGGAAACTAACGGAGTTCAATTCCGACTCCTGGTTTGAGCTCGACGCTCAAATTCACAATAAGCAAGTTAGTTTAGTTTAAAAATGGAAAACTTAGGTTTGGGGGTCGAAAATTAGAATACTCATCCGATTGGCCTCTGATTTTTTCCAGCACGACCAGGGCGATGATTGTGACTTATGGAAGCTGACGGAGTTCAATTTAGACTCCCGGTTTGAGCTCAACGCTCAATTTACATTGAGCAAGTTAGTATAGTTTAAAAATAAAAAACTTAGGTTTGGAGGTCCAAAATTAGAAATACTAATTCGATTGGCTCTGGTTTGTTCCAGCATGGTCGGGGCGATGGTTGTGACTGTGGAAACTGACGGAGTTCAATTTGGACTCCCGGTTTGAGCTCAACGCTCAAATTCATCTTAAGTGTGATCAAAATATTGACGAAAGTGAGTGAATAAAAATCTATAAATTAAATAATTTATTGCTTATAATAGTATTTCATTTTAACTTATTATTGTTATATATGTATTGTAGGTTCCTTCATCGGGTGGCGTGGGAGGAGATGAGCACGAGGATGAGCACGGGGATGAGGATTCATGATTTTTATTTCATTATTAATATTGTTGTGGACATTTTTATTATTGTTGTTAACATTTTATTATTGTGGTGTTGTGGACATTTTTATTATTGTTGTGGACATTTTTATTATGTTGTGTTGGAGACATTTTTATTATTGTTGTCTTGTGGACATTTTTATTATTGTTGTCTTGTGGACATTTTTATTATTGTGGTGTTGTGGACATTTTTATTATTGTTGTCTTGTGGACATTAATTATGTTGTGGACATTGTTGTATTTACACATGTTATGTTGTATTTAGACATGTTATTTTGCTAAAAATGTATATATATATATAAATTAATTAAAAAATATATAGACCGATAGTGGCGAAATAATTCGTTCACTGTTCGGTCCCTACAATAGCGACCGATTGTGACTGAGACAAGTCTAACGCTATCAGAGACCGGCAGGGATCAGTCGCAATTCGGTCGCTATTTTAGGGACCGAACAGTGACCGAATTATTTCAGTCACTGATAGTGACTGATGGAATTCAGTCACTAACTCGGTCACTAAATTAGTGACTGATTTAGTGACAGAAAATTTTGGTCACTAATCGGTGACTATTTAGTGACCGAATTTTCCAGTCGCTGATAACGACCTTCAGTGATTGAAGGATTTTGGTGACTAATCGGTCATTAGTGACCGAAATATTTCGGTCACAGATTTGTGACCAGAAATTCTTCAACGACAGTTTCGGTCTCTATTCGGTCACTGGCACTTTTAGTGACCGAATAGTGACCGAATAGAGATCGAAAATGTCGTCTCTAAATACATTTTTCTTGTAGTGATATATTCATGATATTTAAGTTAATCATGAGTTTTGTTATAATCAAAATAAAGGATAAAATATAAGAGTGGTTCAACATAGAACTTTTGATTGAGAGGAGGTCCGAACTAGGATAATTTTTTGTGCACTTTGTGTGATTGATTTTGCCATATTACACTTGTTGCACACACACCATACTAAGTACTAACGCTACTGTCAAGTGTTATCTTATTTTCAGACTTATTTTAAAAGTGTAAGAAGTCCTATTCATCCTCCTCTAGGACATCCAAAGCTCCATCTCGATCAAACACTACAAACTTAAATATCTCAGTTATCTATGTATAACTTTATCAGCTCAGAAATGAAGTTAGATTTATCAAGACTTATCACCATTAAATACTGATAAGGGCCTAATAGGATATTCGATTTACCAAAGTGGCGAAGCATTTATCAAGGTTAATAAACTTCTTCGATCAGAGATTATCATGACTTATCTAGTTATCAAAGGGGCTATACTACTCCTTTTAACTTTTGCAGCCATGAGACAACTACGAATTTATGAACAGGACTCTTAAATCAACCTATGCATGATTTTGAAAGAGTTCTAAAGAAGTGAGGAAGATTCTTGGGTCATCAAAGAAAAAAGTGCAAAGAGGAATGGAGTTTACTTACTCTTTCTTTATAGATTGTTTCATGTTAGTTTTTTTTACTCTTTTTATCTTTATAATAAATAATAAGAACATAATTTGTATAAATGGTGTTTGAGGAGGGTACTCCTACTTCTACGAAGTTATCTTATCATTATATCTACGTTCCAGTTTATGGTATATAAGTTTATTATATGTATATTATCATTTTCATTGACATAATCAAGTTTGTGAAGTTAAATGCAAATGACTACTGAATCACAAAATTATTACATAACAATTCCTTCCACTTTGGTAATGTATAAATTTTCTACTAATCAAACATAGTGTTTGTAGGAAATCAACCACCCCCCTCCGCCCCCATGCCCACGACTAGGCCCGGAAAGAACCGTCTTTTGGGCCGGGCTAGATCGTTTTGGTCGGGCTCATGCCTTCGATAGCGGCTTTGCTGTCTTTTTGGCCAAATGGAGTCTCTTTGGATCCGAGGGCCTCCCTAGCAGAGCGCCACCCACCACTGCCCTACGCCGGCCCCCAGCGCCAACGCCGCTGCCCAGCAACGGTGCTCAGCGCCACCCACCAGTCTCTCCCCGGGCGCCGCCGTCGCTTGAGCGTGCCTAATCGCCTCTCCGTCAGCGCCGCCATCGCCCGCGACCATCTCTTCCTCCAGCGCTGCCCAGCGTCGGCCGTGACTGGTCTGCTGGAAACGTAGCTCGACTCCACGACCGCCGCGGCCATCGACAAAGTTGGAAGGTGAGAGGAATGAGAAAAAAGAAAGCCCAAATTGGTGGAATAACCTGAGCTGTTTTATCGGGTTTTCCTGGGTTGGAGGATGTGGTCTCGTGGGTCTGTTTTATTAGGTTTCCGTGGGCTGGAGTCATTTCCCTGGCTTCTCTGAAGATGTGGAAGACAAGATGCGTTTACTGGCGCTGTAGTGCATGTGGTAGCGACATATGAGAGAGATGCTAGCTGGTTAGGGAGATTAATTTAGTTATGTTACATCACATTTTGTGATTTGATATGAATACAGCAATAGTATTTTAGTAGCGATGGGGAACACGATGGCAGAGCAAAGCAAGAAGACTGCCAGCACCTAACATTTCTGTGATATATGATGTGTTATAATGTTCTATATATCTAAAAAGAGAGTCCTTCATGATGGCTTGGATTCTGAATGTGTTTGATGTTGGCTATTATCCCATCAGGAGGATTGATGTTGATATCCATTAGGTTGAATATCTTCAACAGATTCTACACCAGTATCTGAAGTTTATATTATTTTCTGTTTGAGAAAAGTTTATTACACTTGTACATTGCATTTTAAGTGTAATGTGACTAGGTAATAGTCCATGTGGTACCTCTCACATGAGGATGTGTGATAAAGTGACAATCTAATTGTAGATACCACATGAACTTGTTGTCTAGTCACATTACACTTAAAGTGTAATGTGAAAGTGCAATAAATCTTTCTCTTTCTGTTTTAACCATAATCATCGTTATAAGATATTTTTTTCTAAGTCAGATATTCTTCTATGTCCTAACAATTTTTCTTGATTTTCACAAAACTTTATGAGTACTACACACTATCTATAGGTACTAATACACCTTTGGCAAAAATTATAACTAGATCAAACATAACATAGCATGATCACAGATATGTATATAAAGTGTAATAAGTACAAAGAACACAACAATTGAGGAAACACATCCAGTAACCGTACAAAGAACACTAACAATTGTACTTTCACATTATATTTATTACACTTTGGACAGATTCTTATTAGTCATGTGAGAGCGGCATGTTGTGTCAGTCTAATCAAAATTTCTCGCAAATATAATTAGTACACTTGTACGAATACAACAATATTTCTCGATTCTAATTACGCTGTGTGATAAAAAATCTCGTAACGAATGTATGTACTCCGAGAGCTATTTTCTAAAAAGTATTTTTTATTTTTCAACTCAAAAAGGAAAGATAAATGAGAAAAAAGGTACTTCCATTTTTATATTCATCTCTGAAAGACACGTACGTCTCTGCAAGTGGAAGGTCCGTTTCCCAGCTGCGCCCTCGGCAGACCTACCTACTGTGAGTCGCGCTGGATGGGCACGGGCCTATTAGAGCCCATTGGGCTGACAATATTCTCTTTGGCCCGCCCCACTTGTCCAGACCCGACCCATTGTACGGCTCTAAAAGATTAAAACCCTGAACCGTTTTATTCTGGGCCAGGACGGCGATCTGGTGAGGCAGGATTCGCCCCTCGGTGGTGTTCTGTTCTCCTCTGCGATGGCCTCTATACCTCGGCGGGAGACTCAGCTTCCAGCGACCAGCCGCCGTTCGGGAGCGTGCTGACCTCAACCGAGACCCCCCTCGCCGAGCACCCTAACGCCTCCTGCGAGCAGCAGCTGTCGTTTCGATAGGGTTTTAGCGGGGCAGGAATCCGAAACCCCGTTAGGGAAAGATGGGTTGGAAGGCGGCTCAGAAGCTGATCGAAAAATGGAAGATCCTGAGAGGGGACAATGTAATGCTCCTTCCCCCGATCCCTCTCTCTTTCCGTTCTCTCTGATGCTTAAACTCTGATCTCACTCTCATGATAAAGAGCCATCTTTTACGGTTTCTTCCTAGAACATGGAGTTTGTTGTCGAAGCTGAAGGGTTTATCTGGTGTTGTGTTGGTGCAGGTGATGATAATACGGGGCAAAGATAGGGGGGAGACAGGTATCATCAAACGAGTTGTCCGCTCCAGAATCGTGTGATCGTTGAAGGGAAGAATCTGGTCTGTGTTCTTTTCAATGCTTCCATCGTTGGTCATTCATCGAAGCGATAAAGTCATCATTTTCCCCCATCATGACGATAACTTACTCTGGCCACTAGCTCCCCTGTCAATGTTTCTGCCCGTGGCGTTTTATTCTTTTCAAAAGTCTACTTGTAACTGTATTGAAAAACTTCCATGACGAAGTTGAGTTGCTATCCCTCTTTCTTTTCGTATTTCGTGTGCTTCACATGAAGTGAATATCTTGATCGAAGTCCATTTTGTGTCTGTTACCAAGTTTCTGAACGAAGATCCCATACTTGTGATACCAATACAGCAATGTGGTCTTCGTCTGCATACATTTCAAAAATTTTGAAGAAAAGAGTAGATATGATGTGAAGGCAATTGTTCTTACAGGTGAAGAAGCACATAAAACAAGGACAAGGTCATGAAGGTGGGATCTTTACTGTTGAGGCTCCCCTTCATGTCTCGAATGTTCAGGTTCTTGATCCACCACAGGTTATGCCTTCATTTCATAGTTGATGGCGGCGATATTAGCTGGTTTTTAGCTTGATCATAGAGTTGGCCTCTCTAGTTTGGTTTCATTTGATGTGAATATGTTTTTTCTTTGATTATCATGCAGGAAACCATGTAAGATTGGAATTAGGTACCTCGAGGATGGACAAAAGTGCGAATCTCTAGAGGCATAGGGGATCTGGATCCATCATTCCCCGTCCAGAGATTTTGAAAATAAGGACAACACCAAGGCCCAATATAAGTAATTCTTCCACATTAGTTTCCTTCAATTGTTGTTCTTTTTTAGTTGATTGGGGAGTGCCCTATTCCCTTACTATGCAAGCAGCAAGGTGAAGTGCCTAGCCATCTTTTGCTTTATTAGTATGTTGGGTGAAATGTTGTGATCAGTACATTATCTATGGTACACACTATATAAAATTTAGGGAAATTACCAATCAGTCTCCGCTTTTTGGGGACTTATTTTTAGGTCCCTGGCTCCTTTAGAAAATTATGTAGTTACATACTTATCCCTGTGACTATAAGTATGTAAGTCAGGGACCTAAAAATAAGTCTCCAAAAAACATGGACTGATTGGTAATTCTCCCTAAAATTTATCTCAGGCTCATTATATCTGCAATAAGATGTAGACATATACGCAACATTCATGAACTATGAGTCTATGAGAAGGTTTTACTTTCAAGTATGACAAAAGGATGTATGAAGAAGGAAGGTGTTATGGTAAAAATGAAGTCCTAAACTTCAGAACTATCGGCCATGGCTATGCTTAATGGTTCAGCCACATGATAAGGGTTTAACTAACACAAGGACACATGCATATGAAACTGATGAAAAACAGCACAAAATGCAAACAGATATTTCACCTTCATCAGTGGGTAGCAATTACAAGATACTGTACATGAGCAAGAAGGATAATATGTCATCAACAAAGATTTTCTGCATCTCACAACCAATAGAAATTCATGTTGGGATTGTGGTGGAGTATAGCATTGGCAATGATGCTTGTACCATTCATGTCTAGGTTGCCTTCTTATCAGATTCACCAGTAACCACAGTGCAAGTGGCACTCATGGAAAAATAGGAAAAGGAAAAAATAATATGCCCTCAGGAGAAATAAGTTAAAAAGGAACGAAGTTGTTACTCTTCTTTTCTCCTCTTCATTGCCTCTTCTCCCCAGTCCAAGTAAATGGAAAAATGTAACTAACAACTGAATTATAGAAGTTCATTCAGAAAGGATTTTCAACTAGATATTATGACATGCTGGTAGGGTATCATTGGTTCTGAAGATCCAAAATCTGGCCAACATCCAAATTCAAAGAATTGAATCAGGTCAAGCGAATGACCCCAATCACAGATTTTGGATCAGTTACCACATCAGGTCAGATTCCAGATTGGGGCCTCAGATCACCTTGGCTTCCCCAAAGACCCAAGAGAGTCATCCCACACTAGCCCTGCTGTTGTCCCCACCCTGCACTCAAGACCCTGCTGCCTCCACCATGGTGGTTGTAGTTCTGTCTGTCTGTCTATCTGCCTGTCAATGTGGGAGAACGGGGGAGGGTGTGGTGGATGCACCATGTTGCAGCCACTGCTAGAGGCCCACCAAGCCCTGTTGCTGGGGTTGGGTTGGGGGGAGCTTTAAAACCCTAACTTTTTGCAGAGTTGGATCCCACCTGATTCAGATTCAGAATCCTACAGTGATTTTTGATCTAGTTGCAATATCAGATATGGGTCAAGTGGAAACCCGACCCAGATCTGGCCCATCGACACCCCTATAGGCCACCATAGCAAAAGGGTATAGGAAGATGAGGAGTGAAGGTAAGAGTGGAGTAAAGATCAGTACAGAGTGAAGGGCCATGCATAAAAAGTGAAGGGTAACAGGTAGATGAGGTGCAGAGAACTTTGAAGTGGAATGGGGAACATCATCAACATGTATTGAATGTCTCTGAAGCTCCAAGGAAGGATGAAAGAACTGAGAATTCATATAAGAAGATTTACCAACATCTTGGTATGCAGTTTTGAGTAATAGGTGGTATTGATGCCTATGTTGTTAGAGGCGAGAGGCGGCCCAGGTGACCAATGGGTTGCCTCAGCCTCCAGGGTGATCCCCTAGGCCAATTTTTGGGCAGGACAGGGGAAAAGAAGGTGGTGAAAATTGGCGAGGGGAGGTGATTGGAGTCACAGAGGTGCTTATTTGAGCTTAGAGAGAGGAAAAGAAAGTGGTGATTGAGGCCTGGGCTTGCCAAGGCAAAATTGGCCGAGGGGAGGTGACTGGAGTCATAGAGTTGATCACTTGAGCTGAGAGGAACCTGCCCTGTTTCAAATCTTATCAGTAAAAACTATCCTTTTCAAATGCACCTGATTGGGTATGTGGTGAAAGGAATAATATTAGCCTTTACGGAATGGATACATCAATATTGATCAGATGTTGGATCTTGGATGATTTTTAGTATAAATTACAAAATGACTTCTCATTTGGGGTCATATAGAATGCAGGAAATTATTACCGACAGACAGAAGCTGCCACACCTGGATGAACAAGTGATTTGTTGTCCATGATGGTTGGGTGTTGGAATTGTTGCAGTGAACAAGAATCGACAGGGAGTACAGCCTAGTGTGTGTGGCATTGAATGATAATTTAATATTGCTTTTCTTGGTATCATTGTGCAGTGGGGATAACTTTGTCACTTTCTTTGGGATAATTTTGCAGTGACCGAGTTATTATCAAATTTCATAGCTCCCTCTTACTCACCTAATATACTGTACACTCTTCTAATTGTAAATATGTTTGAGATATGCCATTGTTATTGTCTACTGTCTATGTAACTTGCCCAGACTAATTTCAACAATGATGATGCTGCTTCAGTTAAACCTGCCTTTGTAAACCAAGCCATATCAATTGTTATTGTAGGCGTATTTGCTCCGAATAGAAGGTGGAAGAAACTTCCTTGGGGCAGTGTATGGGTGGGGGAAGAAAAGTTAAAAGTCATGTAGAGATTTTCAATAGACTTTAGCTTGCAGCTTGTCTTGGTCTGCACATCATGTCATCCTAGAAGTGAGAGAGCTAGAGTCTGCCTTCTTTGTCATATGAACTCCTCACATATTTGAAACTCCTTTGAGGTTATTTAAAAACTGACATATCTCCATCACGAAAACCGTGATCTGCACATGAAAGCTTAGATCTGCTAAAACTGAGTTCTTACTTGCTTACTGGTGCCTGAAAACTTAGTTCATCTGCACAAGCATTTTAAAAAAAAAAATTATAGTTCTATTGTCATGCATTATCTGGCAACTAATTGGCATGAGTAACTTGCCAGGGATGTAACAGTGGTTTTGCTTTTGCAGTTGGACCCAAGGACACTCCAATGAATCTAGTTTTGGAGAAAACTTATGATGCTAAAACTGGTAATGGTATGCCTGATCTGTAGAGGTAGAGGGAGACTACATGAATGGAGCTTTCTCAAGACTTTGTTTTAATTGAGATCTTACCCCGGCAAATAGCTTGGCTTGCTTTTATTTTCCCTTAGAAGAATCTCTCATGGACTCTGCATATTGGCACAATACTAGCTCTACTCGTATGATGGTTATGCAGTGTCACCACGATGAATAATGACTATCATCTCATTATCATTCTGGACATGATACACTTTGTTCTTCATGTATTCTTTCCTCTCTTTTTTTTTGTTTGGAAAACTACAAGGAATGTGGGAATTGTTGACGGCTAAAATTCGCTGACAAAAATCAGTAAGGCTTTGACAAAGACGTATATCAACAGCTAGCCGTTGATACAATTGTTGACAACTAGGTCGTTGACATACCTATGTTTATCACAGCTAGAAGCTGTTGACATAAAATAGATATGTCAACGACTTGTATCTATTGACATAAATTATATATATCAGCGGTTTTTATCTGTTGACGTAAATTGATAAGTCACTGTTTCGAAGCCATTGACGTAAAAAATAAGTAAGCGACTTTTTTTAGCCATTGACATGTAGTCTATATAGTTTTTTTATAATTTAGTTGAACTTAGTAATTTGTCCTTTTTAATACAAGTATTTTAAACACCCACAAAATACAACAATAAATCCATATACCACATAACAAAGTATACAAATACAACTAATAAATTCATACAACAAAATGTCTAACTCATAAAACATAAAAATGTCTATCAATCCCTCAATTATCATCATCATAATCGTCTCCCACCTCATTTGTAGTGCCTTCGCCGTCTCCATCATGACAATAACTCTTTGTGGTACTCCTTTTGGCGCAACGACTCCCTGAAATTCTGAAATTGAGTCATGAATACGTTCATCTATAGCATCTGTCTGCGTATGTCACACATCTCTGACTCTCGTCTACGTAGCTACTCCAACTCCTTTTGCATCTCATCTATCTTGACTCCCGTCTACATATCTCATCCATCTGTTTGTGCATATTGTCCATCTCAGAATCTCGTCTTCGCATCTCTGTTACTTGTGTGCGTAGTTGCTCCATTTATTGTCCCTACATTTTGAGGATATTTTCCATCCTTCTTATTTATTGCTGATGGATGAAGGAATTCGACGCTTCTCCTGTCTCATACCAAGTGCGGAGCGTCTCCCGACTGCTTCCCAACGAATGCGACTAGATCGGTCTTTTCCATAACTGAAACAAAATCTCTTCAGTTGAAATAGGGGTACTCTCACTCTCACTATCTAGTGAAGGAGTCTCACCTGAATCATCCTCTCCTACATCCAAAATTCAGAATAAATTATTATTAATAGTATAAAATTTTCACATAAATATTAATTCAGAAATTAAAAAATGTCCTTACAAATCGACTCCTACTCTCATCATCTACCCACTGCTCATTGCCGTCAAGTGACTCCTTACATCTGTCCATCTTAAAAATCTCTAGACATTTGGGTTCATAGTTATGAACAAGGTGTTATTCATATGTTTTAAAGAAAAAAGAGCTAAATAAATTATAGCTAATATTAAATAAATAAGAAACTTACAAAATCATCTTTCAATTCACAATGACTCTTTTTTGCCCTGTTTATATAGTATTGATTGATGAGATCGGTTAATCTTATTACAATCAACAATGCTATGCAAAAATATACATCTTAGATGTTAAATTATATTGAATAAATAAAATAAAAATGAACATGTACTATAAAGCTTCATTATTACCTATTCCTCTGAAGTTTTCATTTTTGACACATCGTTTGTCAATCAGACGAATCAGTACCAGTTGGAACGGAGGTAATTGCATCCTTCAAGACTTACCCGTATAATGCTAGATATGATAAGATTTTTAAAATATTTTCCACAAGTATAAAAAAACATAATATGAAATATGATTATCTGAAAGAAAAATATTAGCTTACCATTTTCTTGAAGACTCAACGCCAGGTACGATGCATAGAGGACATGTGCATTAGCATCTCTTTATCAGTATTGACAGTTCGATCTTACCGAAAATTTAACTACAAATTAGAGTTAACATGAGCCATAAAAAATTTCAATGAACATACAAAATTAATTTTACATATTATTACCTCAAGATCACTACAAATTGTATCTATCTTTTCTGTAGATAGTTTGACGAAATCTTTTTGTCATATTTCACAATGCAGCTTGGATACAATACCTATGTGACTAACAAACTGAACTTCCGACTCTCCAACCCCAATCCCGCTGATCACCTACACATTCCTCGTTGGCCTAACTTCAACGTCCTATCTATCACACCTCTGGAGGGGCCCCGACCCCAAACTTACAAGAATGTTTTAAACATACACAATAAATGCATTGATATCAGATTACAATCAAAATAATATTAATGAATCAAATTTCAAAAATTAAACTGTATACCTACTACAGATGATGTAGAGCCAATCGTACAGGTAGCTATAGATCTCTCAAGGCGGGGAGGGGGGAGGGGGCATTCTGTTGCGAGATAATCCATTGCTTCCGTGGCCTCGGATCCACCGTATGAGCCACCACCTGAAGCCATCTGTTCTGAAGATATTACACCATATTAAACTTAGTAGTCACAATAGATGAAAAAATAATTATAATTAAATTAAAAAATTGTAATCACCTAAGCATCAATGTACTTATC
>JACBKR010003530.1:0-28892 GCA_014218235.1 Colocasia esculenta
GGGTACAAGGCCAGGACCAACTCAACAGTAAACTCAATCTCTCTCTCTGGCGGTAGACCAGGTAACTCTTCCGGAAAAACATCCGAAACTCACACACTACGAGAATGTCCCCCACTCCCGAGGTAACCTGGTCAAGGGTAATAGCAGAAACTAGAAAACCCTGGCAACCAGAGGCAAGCAACCTCCCTGCCCTCAAAGCAGAAACTAAAAGTGAGAAGTAAGAGGTACGATACCCTGGAAGTAGAACACCGCTTCCCCAGGTATCCGCAAGTGCACCCTCTTCTTCTGGCAATCCATCACTGCACCATACCGCTCTAACCAGTCCATACCCAAATCACATCATAATCTTGCAACTGCAAGCACAAGCGAGCTGACAACCACTGATCTGCAACTGCACAGGTACCTCCTCGAGATAGTAGGACGTAAGGACAAAGTCCCCTGTCGGAACTCTACTGCTAGCTCAACAGACTCTCCCAAACTCAACTCTCCGGGAGTCTAAAAACTCCTCAGACACAAAAGAGTGAGAGGCACCGGAATCAAACAAAACTCTAGCTGTATAACCAAAAACTGTAACAGTACCTCCACTAGCTGAGCTGCCTCCGCGTCTGCACGGGTCAAGTGAGTAACACGACCTCTACCTCTCGACCCACCAGAACCTCCTGCCTGCTGACACTACTGCACGGGTGCCTACTACTGCTGCTGCACTCGGGGCTGTGACTGGGTCTGGTGCTGCGGCACACGAGGTAACAAAGGGCAATCTCGCGCCATGTGACCTATCTGGTCACACCGGTAACACTGACCAGCAAAAGAACGATGTACCTGCTGTGAAGGCTGCCCTACCGGCTACTGAACACTCCCAACAGACTGCTATCTCTGCTCTGCCTGCCTCCTGTCACGTCGAAACTTCCTCCGAGATCCTAACTTCGTCGTCGTCCCAGCAGAAGTGGACGCGTAGGAAGTCGTGGCCTTCGGAGTCGCCTGCACACTACTCTGCTGCTGCCGTGGCTGAGTAGGAACTACCTGCGTCTGAACCTCTGTGCTCCGAGCACGGGTCCGCAAAGTATCAGCCTCCAATGCTGCCGCTGTCTGATAGGCCGTGTCCAAGTCTGTGACACGCGCAACTATCAGTGCCTGCCTGAGCTCTGGCCTCAGCCCCTCACAAACTGCTGAGTCCTCAGACTCTCATCTGCCATAATCTACGGAGCATAACGCCCTAGCTCTACAAATCTGCCCTGTACTGCACTACAGTAGAGTCCCTCTGCTGCAAGTCCAGAAACTGGTACAACCTCTCTGTCCGACATAAGTAGGACAGAAGGCCCTCTCAAAAGAAACAACAAACTCCTGCCAGGAATCTGTCTAAGTGGCGAGACTAAAAAGTAGTCTCCCACTCAGAGGACCACCAAGTCAATGCCTGCGCCTGCAACTGGTAACTAGCTAACAACACTCGCTCCTCGGGAAACACTCCATGGAACGGAAAGTCCGCTCCACTGCATTCAACCATGCCCGCGCGATGTCTGGATCAGGCTGGCCCAAAAACTGGGGAGGCTGAAACTGCAAGAACTCCCTCAACACCTTCCCAGTACCGCCCTGGGGTCCGGCGCATCACGGTCTGAGCTACAAACTGAGCCATCCCCTCAAGAAACCGGGTCAAGTCTAATCCCTGAGCTATCTGAGGAGGAGGTGGCGGCGGTGGCGAACAATACCTGTGTGCGTCCTGTGGCAAAGGCTGCGTCTGCTGAGGTGGCGGGGCGTCTCCAGCCTCCTGACGAGTCGCCTGCTCAGCCACTCCCTCTCTAGGACGTCGCCTAGGTGCCATAGTACTATACACAGAGCAAAATACACACATTAATACACTAACTAACTCCGGGCTAAATAGCTGCAACTGTACTCTTTGTACTCTGAGTTAACATGATGGGTATTTCCTTATATATATCTCATCAGACCAGGCTCTGATACCAAACTATAACGACCCAGAATCCGCATTACCAGTAACCAACCAGTAACCCGAATTCTGACCCGCTAACCCACGAGACAAGCTCGGAAGGGTAAAAAGTGAACGTCCGAGGAGACTATATATAAGAAGATACACACCATATAAAGCTGTAAATTTCACTATACATGAACATAACATGTACAACTCAGAGTCCGAGCTAAGTACAGAGTACAGAAGTACACAAAAAGTACTACTCACTACAGCTAGGGTGCACCAACACCGGAGTGGCTAGACTCACCTGGAACGGGAGTCGACGATGACCCATCTGAAAGGGAGGGGAGTGAGTCTCAAGAAAAGAGACCCAGTAGGGAAAAGTAACCCCCCGGCAACAGTACTAAAGTGCGGAAAGTAAAAACAGAAAGTAAATACGCGTCGCATCACAACCAAAACTATAAACCTCGCGGCTCAGTAACACACACTCACACACAGTAAGTACGACTCAGCTAGGGTCTGTGGCTCGGTGTCCCGTCACCACAGAGTCTCTCAACCCCAGCCACGTGTGCACACTACAGACGCTCTCTCTCGCATTGGTCCACGACCGTTTTCCCCCTACGCCTTACCCTAGTGGTAGAGAAGGGGCTCCACGGAGACCGGCTCGAAACCACCACAAGGAGTACGCACAGGACAGAGACGCTCTCAATGTCCTGGCTCACCAACGGAGGACCCCCACACGCCGGTCATCTAGACAGAGCGTCGCTCTATGTCCAGGTGACAAACAGAAACAGAAGCACGTAACTCAACGCGAGTACAGACGGTAACACTTTCAACCTCTGAAACACCGTACAATAGACGGACACCTCATGTCACTGAATGACACATTAATTACACATATGCACAGGTGGAGTCACACTCTAAGGCTGAAAATGTGTTAACAGGGCGGACATCACACGTCAACACCCTGAAACACCAAACAGGACCATATCCTGCTGGGACACAAGATATTAACAGCAACATCAAATGTCGCCAATCATGATGTAGACGGCACTCACAATGCCGTTAACACTTAATCCATGGCAATCGACCTTGTCGTTTATATCAACTTTGAAGATCTCAGCGTCAACATATGTGGACGTTAATATCTTCAGTCCCCTAGACACAGAACAGCGCCAGGTCAATCCAATTGGGTAAAACCACCCAATCAGAACACCTGCTGATGGAGGGAAATACTTCCTCACCTCTTCTAACACTACCAGAACTTCGAAAACACGATCCAACACTTGGATCGCCCAAACACCCAAAATCCCGGTATGGTATAACCCAACCCTAAAATGTGATTAACATACTAATCTACACAAATAAGCATGCTAATCTATTAAGGAAGGTTAAAGGGGTTAAGTCCCTACCTCAGAACGCCCCAAAACTCCTAAATAATCACCAATCGCGCCGAAATCCCTCGAAGTCTCCGCGCGAATACACCAAATCTTCGCGTTTCCCGCCCGATCTATCACCGCCACACGTACCAGGGTCTTCCCACGAACTCCCATCAACCATTAGAAGGACAAACAAAGGCAGAAGTGGAGGGAAAAGAAGGAAAGGAGAAGAAGAGGTTTCTGCTCTTGGCTACCCTATTTCTACAGGCGCGACAAATAGACGTCCACATACCTCGCCGCCTATTTGAACCGCCAATGGGTTGACGTCCGCACCGCTTGCCGTCAAGTTCAACAACAAACGTCCACATCGCTGGACGCTAAAACTAAGTCAACAGCTAGCCCCCTGGCCGCCAACCACAAGTCAACGGCAATGTCCCTTGTCGTCAACCACACCAGAACCTCTACAAGACCCAATAAGATCCGCTAAGACCCGAGACCTTACATATAGGGTCTTCATAATCCACCTAATCACAGAGGCCATAAGCAAGAGGAATCGTGCATAATGTCATTGACATTGGAGACTGCTAGGGGTGTAAACGAGCCGAGTCGAGCCGAGTAGTATGCTGCTCAAACTCTGTTCGTTAACTTTTAATCGAGTTCGAGTCGAGCTTGAGTTATGTCGAGTATTGAAAATACCTGTTCAACTCGGCTCGTTTAAATATTCTCGAGTTCGAGCTCTTAACGAGTATCTTAACGAGCTTAATTGAATTTGCGAGTTCGTAATATAAGTAAGTACAATCCAATCTATAAGTAAAATTTGATCGTTATAAAACCTAAATTTATCTTATTTCAAATTCATATCTCAATAGTTTTGATATGTTACTTAATTTAACTATTTTAATATAATGTTTGAAATATATTCATAATTGTCACAAGTAATATGAGATTAATAGATAGACGCTGCAAGGGAGAGGGTTGGTGCGCGACAAAGTAGGGGCGATGCTGCAACTCCCCTTCGCACACCGCCCAGAGCTCCCTTTCTGCACCGTCGGTGACGGTAAGGCGGCCGCCAAGAGCACCATCTGCATTGACGGATGGTCCACAGTGGTAGCCTGCCAGTGGCTGACAACACGCCCCTCGACCCCGCCAGGAGGCTCACCTACTGCGCAAGTCAGTCTCAGAGGAAGAAGATGCTTGATATGTTGGGGACCTTGCAACACTAAAATTTGTGTTCATACCCCTATTTACATGATTTGTGTATATACTCTCATTTACATAATTTGTGTATATACACTGTGGATTTAGTCTATGACTTTTAAACCCTCATAAATATTTTATATGTAATAATAACTGTATAAAAATAAATAATATTTTTATATAAATATATACTTATTATATTTAAAGAAATATTTTAACGAAGTGTTAGTGAGTATTTAGACAAGCTCTTAACGAGTATTTAATCGAGCTTTTAACGAGTTCTTAAACGAGCTGTTCACGAGTATAATCGAGTCGAGCTCACATGTGTTCAGACTCGGCTCGTTTATGAATCGAGCTTTTTTTTTGTTCAAGCTCGGCTCGTTAATTAATAAACGAGCCAGACCGAGCTTTTATCGAGTCGAGTTTCGAACTACTCGTCGAACATATCGGCTCGTTTACACCCCTAGAGACTGCCCCTAGCCTTCTTGATATTTTCCACCATGGAAGGTCTTACAAGGTCAAATTGCCCCTAGAGGGAGAAATAGGAAGAAGTAAATAGGAAGTCATGTAAGGATTTGGTCCAAACCACTTTTTGTTTCCAAACCAACATCTCACAGTGAAAGACTTGGTCTTCAATTATTTTTAGGGGTACTTTTCATTTTGATTCCTTGGTGGGGGGCACGTACAATTTTCTACCTCCTTGATTTGGTCAGCCTTTTTCTGAGTACGTACTTTTTGCTACCCTTTTTTGACATTTTGGCTTTTCTTTGTCATTCAGGCTTGGCTTGGCATTTTGCCTTTGCATTTGCATTTCTTTCATTGCCCCTGTTTATTATGACTTTGTTTTTCAGGTGAGAGTGGGTGGTCCCCTACTTGTAGTTTGCCCCTTTTCCGAACTTGACCGAGTGAGAAGAGAATTGGGGTTACATTGACCTAATTAGACACATCCAAGTGTACTTATGATTTTCCAGCTAACGGTCAACACTCCAACATCGTGTGGTGTGTGAAGAGACCCTACCTTACTAATGGCCAAGTGAAAAAGTAGAGTCTCAAACCCATGACATTGACAAGTGATGAACGACCGACTTGACTGACTTACTAACTAAGGGTAGAACTTCTTGAGGTAGACTGCGTTCCACAGATGTGACAAATCAATTCCCTTGGCGTCCACTAACCTGTAAGCGTTCCCCGAGTATGCTTCTTTGATAACGAATGGACCTTACCAATTCTCTTGCAATTTACTCTAGGGACGTGGTGCCTTAATGACTTTGCGTTTTAGGACCATTTCACCCACTTCAAATTTGCTCTCAAGGACTTTTTTGTCATAAAACGTGCAATCTTTGACGATAGACGTGTGCATGGCCGGTCGCTATCATTCGCCTTTCGTTTAAGAGTTCAAGTTGTGCTAATAAAGCCTCTCGACGTTGACTGGGGTTAGTTCGGATCCAATTGAACTCTAAGTGAAGGGATGAAAATCTCATATGGGAGTACCATATCTGATCCATACGTCAAAGCATATGGGGTTTTCCCCGTAGGAGTTCAGACCGAGGTGCGGTAAGCCCACAGAGCCTCAACTAAGCAGTCTGGCCAATCAGCATTATTGTCAGATCTGCATTTCTTTATAATTTGATGAGAGTTTTATTGGTAGCTTTCGCTTGTCCATTACTGTGACGGCCTCATTATACCGGTACGGTTATACCAACCCACGTCGGTATAGCGAGCGCTGCCACAGTGGGACATTTACCCAAACGATACAAACAGCTGAGATACACGCGAATATACAACAGAGTAGCGGAAGTAAAAGACTTTTGTCTTCATTCATTCATCATCTACATTAAACATACATGCAATTCGCAATTAATATAAAAGGAACTAAAGTTCACATAAATTAAATTGCTGAAATGGAAATACATAATGTCCACACTTTTACACCCTTTTCATAATACTCTAATACAATGTTCGAGTTACATACTTATGAAATACACAATCTCAAAGAAACTCCAAAGCTAGCTAATCTCCGCGCTCGGAGTCCGTCTCTGCTGCCTCCTCCAAAGGTGCCACGTCACCAACTACACCTGTACGCCGAAGCAAGGAGTGAGTCCAAGGACTCAGCAAGCAACACTACTCATGATATACACTTACAAGTCCTAGTGGTTTCTACATGCACATTTACAATTTGCAACACCTAGCATGCTAGCTAATTCAAGTCTCAACCTATCATGGAAGTTTTACAATTTTATACATGAATCATGCTTTCAGATTTCTAAAAGTAAAATTCACCTATCACATGCTCTCTACTCAATTTACTCATGAAACTTCAATAAAGACCTAAACATGAGAGCTATCAACATGAACATTTTACATACCTGAAAGGGAACACAACTAGCATGGATTTTTCATATTTTTAAACACCTACATAGACCTTTTCACATGCTTTAGGTTGCTGATTTCATATGGTTTCATGGCTGAAAACCTATGCATGAGAGCTACAATAATGCATAAAACATATCATGTTAACAACCATTCATGCTATCTTGTGCCCGTGTTCACTAATTATCCCTAACATGGATTCTAGACATCTTTGCACATTTAAACATGATGATAATAACATGAATTTACTGAATTCACATGGTTTCATATTGTCTCACATAGGTTTCAATAACACATTTTTCACATCTTGAGTTTCACATTTTCTTTACACAAATTCCCTCTTTCATATGGTTCACTTTACACATACACATTCACATTGTCACTTACACATTACACATGGACACATACACATTACTCATTTCACATTACACATTTTAGGTGCCGTGACACATAGTCCAAACCACCAAAGAAGGACATCTACACATCACATTACATATAGACGCCATCTAGGCATTCCAATGGCGACTCTTGGACTGCGCAGACCGGAGAACAAGTCTCCACCCTAACCAGTGGTACTTGTCCACCTCCAAGATTTCCCCCTAACGCCCTTAGGGTAACTTAACACACTGAACTTTCTCAGGGGGACTTTTCCCTGATACAGCTCCACTGCCCTCTACGGAAGCAGTGTCACATTGACACAGTTACACATTTACACATTTACTATTTTACACATGGTTTTACATTTTACACTTTTCATCACATTCACTTTCTCATTCACATGAATATCTCTGTTTTTCCTAACATGGTACTACAGAATTTCAAGAATTTAACACACAGTAAACACACTAATCATGTTGGTTTTAGACCATAACTAATCACATTACGATAATATTCATAAATTATCACATTCACATGAAAAATACATAACTTTTTATTTACTGATCCAAACGACCTGAAATTTTAACCACATGCTGTTTTCGGGTTCAATATTATACCCTCAAGTTTTCAGATTTTTCTGAGCTACATGGAATTTACAGTAAATAAAACACCTAATTAGCATGCCATTCACAATTTAGCTTAACATGGGGTTTAACACATCTTGCAATTTACCACTTACTGTTTTAACAGAGGATACTAATATATATACATGATTTGAGAATACGAATTACCCTAAAGCATACATCTATGAATTTCATCACAACCATTCTTGCATGCTTTTATTTTACCAAGCCGGGTTTATTAGCAAATTACACAAGCATGGATAAATTACCCAAAATCGCAAACACACATACTGACACACTAACCTTCATGATCAGACCAAAACCAAGACATTCATACTAATTCTAATCATGAAACATAAATTTGCAAGAATCTCAATAAGTCATGCTCACAAGTTTAAGGGATACCATTTCCCACATTCACCATCACACCCCACATTCATTCACACACCACAATTAACACGATACATAGAGTATAAGGTTTACCATATATCCTCATCACGGAAACCATATCGAAATTAATGTAGAAGAAGGGCAGAACAGTTCACTGTTCTGTCCTGAGGAACTTGGCGGCAGTCTCTGGCCGCTGACTCAGGGTCAGCGGCATGGTCGATGGACGCCAAGCATGATCTGGGCGTCCAGGGACCTTGCCGTCGAATCAGGTCTGTGCAGAAACACAGACCCGAGCTCTGAAACTTGGGTGAATGGGAGGGTCTAGGACTCGAGGAAAAATGCTTAAAAATCATAAAACCGACCTAGACTCATAAGGGGACATCATGGGTAGGTCACTTGCCTTTCAAAAATTCCTCCAAGGGATCTAGGGCTCGGTGAAGACCTCCTTGGGCAGTCCCAAGAAAGTTGCAGAAAGGCCTCCAAGATCACCTTCCTCCGGGTTCTTGGATGAGCTCCACAGTAAGGGGACGATGGGGAGCCTTCTCCTTTGCTCCAGCTTCCTTCTTGTCGGGGAAGATGGCCGGATCAACCTCCAAGGGGTCGGATTTTTGGGTGCCAAGGTGGGGTTTTCTCACAGTTTTCTCTCTAGGGTTTTTCCTCTCTCTTTTCTCCTCTTGCAAGGGTGAAGGGAAGAGTGGGGAGAGCCATTTCGGGTTCAGACCTAAAAAGAGTCTCTCTCCCACTCACTAGGGTGATAGGACACCCTCAGAGCCGTTGGGGAACATCCCCCAATGGGTGGCCATACCTTGTTTCAGAAGCTTGCAGCTCTGCTGCGCATGCAGGTCAGAGAAATTGGCATCCATATCGCTGGACGCCAGGATGAGTGTTGGCGTCCATGTCTGGACGCTGACACCACCTAAACGGCCTGGGGTTGACGCCAAGATGGCCTTCGGCCAGAACTCTAAATTATGCAGAAAACCATGCATACCATGCATATATACATGTAATAAACATATGGTATCGTATCCATACTATCATCATGCAATACATACATTATTTATACTTAATATAAACACATGCACACGTAATTATACTAATTAATGCGTACGTAAATATGTACATACATACACAAGTACAAACATACACACATAAATACAAATAATGCGACGGAATTTAGAGGGCCTTACAATACCTTGTGGATAATATGGAGATGAATGATGCAAGTTAATACCATATTACCACACATGTCGCGAAGCTCCAGTGAAGTGAATTGTGGTCCATTGTCGGTGATGATGTCCCGAGGCACGTCGAATCTTGTAAGGATGTTGCGCTTGATGAACTTAACCACTGTTCAACCTTGACTTCTATGAATGCTTCTGCTTTATCCCACTTCGTGAAGTATTCCATGGTGGTCAGAATGAAGGACTTCTTACGGATTTCTCCAGTTCTGTCCTCGAGTGGACCGACCACATCGAATGGCCACATGGTAAAAAGCCATGGAGCAATGAGAGTGAAGAGACGAGGAAGGAGCGTAGATCTTGTCACCATGGAGTTGGCATTTAGCACACAGTGACGAACAAAATGAGTGCAATCTTCTTCCATGGTAGGCCAGTAATATTGTCTTAGTAACTTTTGGGCAATTGCTCTACCATTGACATGGCCACCACATTCACTAGAGTGAGCGGCTTCAATAATACTTTGAGACTCGATCCCATCAAGGCAATAGAGATAGACCCCACTAAGGATTTCTTGTGGAGAATGCCGCCTATGTCTTGTAACATTCAGAGACACGGTGAATGGCCCATCTATCAGAAGAGGTGGCATAATCAGGGAAGGATCCATCTTTGAGATAATTTTCAATGTCAAAGTACCAAGGATGGCCATCATCAAGATCGATTTCTGGATCTTTTGAAAGTGCATGGACTCGAAGGGAGGGAGACTTGAGTTGAAAGAACCATGGATCAGCATGAGAAGGGATCTTTAATCTTTGTACAGAGATGTGTAATCACTGGAATTGATCCCCAAATAATGATGATAAAAATTAAAGAAAGGACTGTGATCGCCACCAAAGTAATTGCAAAGAGTGATATGATGAATAAAAGACGCTAACTACTGTGGAAAAGGAAGAAAAGTGCAGAAGAATACCTGGTTCTGAGAACGCGACAAGAAGGTCGTCGCCTTCTGAAGAACGCGACCAGGAACGCATCGCCTTCTGCAACAGAAGAGGGAAACCATGGATTCTTGTTCTTCCTGCTCCTCAGCCGGCCAAGGGGCAAGAGCCTCGTGCCTGAGATGTCTTCTTTAACCTGCCAAGAACATCAAAACGACATAAAACCCATTAGAAATTCGTTTAATGTAGAATCTATCCCAAAGTAATGAAAGAACATGAAAGAATTGGAGGGAACTCACATGGGGTGGTGTTTTAACCCCTTTGGGTGTTTAAGATAGGTGTGTCTGGAGTGTTCTAATGCAAAACTATGAATAGAAATGAATCTAAACGTGCATACATGAAGAGAAAAACATGAAGAATAGGAGAGAGAAAGTATAGAGGTGAAGAAATCGCCCTGGTGGGCACTTCCTGGTCGTCTGGAGATTGAGAGTTCTTTTGGAGATTCGTAGCCCTCTGGGAGACGACGAAGCACACACTGGCTTTGCCCAAAATCGTGCCCTATTGACACTTTTATATGCCATTATTCCTGAACAGGATGGGAAAGGACTAATGAGCTGGAGTCTGAATTTTGGTAATTGGGCTCGTGCAAGGGGAGTCAGAACGTGGCAAGGGAGTTACGAGGAAGGTCTCCTTCGAGTTTGGAAACACTTGGAGATCTCTAGACCACTAAAAGTCAGATTATTCATGAATAGCAAGGGTCCAAGTCTGTGAAGGAAAGCCACGTTGCATGGTTCTTTGAAGGAAGCCAGAACACGACAAGCTATGTGTCGCGACCAGGTAGCGACGCCTCGATACGTCACCTTCCATAGAGGGAAGTCTTGAAGTATTTTCTGGCAAATGTTCAAGGAATTAAAATGCCAAATGAGAACGTGACGTATCGAGGTGTCGCTTTCTGAAGGTGATTGATTATGGTCCTGGAGGGAATCGGTGTAGGGATGAATGCAACATGAAGGGCGTCGCCTTCAGAATGGTAATGCGACAAGGACACTGTCGCCTTCAGGATCTTTCAGCATATGACTCACTCAAAGTATCTGATCTCCTTGTATGGGTATCAGATTGGCACACGGTTTGAAGCGTCGGATTCTCAACTCAGAGAGCTACGAGATGACGATGAAGACTGATTGATTTAACCAGGAAGAGCCCACCAGGGTGATGAACTAATATAAAGATGCCATGATCGGATAAAGCCAGCTTGGCGATGATGAGCCAACATGGGGCGTCAATGATGTGACAAGGAATTTGGATCAACTTATGGGCCAGAAATTGGTGTCTACAGATTGCCCCTCCTTGATGCCTGCTTTGCAAGGGAGTGGAGCGATAGTGGAGCAGAGATGGCATGAAATGACGATGTAGTGGAATGAGATGAAAAGCAAGCGTCAAGGTAAAGAGACACCCATTCTGAACGAATAAGCAACGAGAATTATCCGAAAATCTTCGAACATGGCTAGAACAGAGTGCAAGGATGGCTCCAATCTGGGATGATAAAGATCAAAAGAAAAGAAATGATCAACCTCTTGATGAAGAGGTACCCTGGCCATGTTAGGCTTGCAGGTTTCGTTCATTAGGGGATAGATGCTGTCCCGACAAGTCGATTCGACTCTGGCCTTCGAGCGATTCACGACTAATGAGCAGATCAATGGGGAATAGGATGACTAATATAATGAATGGGGATGAGAGGAATCCTGAATAGGAACCATACTGGCAAACTGGCCCAAGCAACTAACTCAAAGAAAACATTCAAATTCAGAATGGAATGAATTCCTTGTTTGGGAAATGAGTATCTAGTTGGACATCATTGCAAAGCTGGCTTTGACTAATTATGAAACGTGAAGCTCAAGTCCGACATGATGCATGCTGGGCTAAAAGAAAAGAAATCATAAAATAAGATGCAAAGAAAAGGAGAAAATAACAAATACTTAAGGATAATATTGCTAGACAAAATGAGCAAGGGTCAAGACACTTGGCATCCCTAGCGTGTGATAGAATCCATCATCCGCAAGCCATACCATCTAACGACCTATCCAACGATTAACAGTGCGCACTTAGATCATCCTCGTTTTTGTTGAAGGGAACTCAAATCGCAGAACACATTGAGAACTAGCCGGTCCTTGAGATGATATAGTAGAGTAGATACCATATAGTAATACAGAGATTAAGGTGAGAAATACTTACCTCAACTTACCTGACGAGCGATTTTTTGATTTTCTTATTTTTTGTGGATTTTCTATATCTTCTGATTTTATGGATTTTCAAGATAATAAAGCGATAAAGAACAAGATAAATAATTCAATTTGCACTAAAACAATTAAAGAACTTAAGCATAAGTGCAAGAATACATCTCAATTGGCAAAATAGTCATGACAATGCAAAAACCAGCCAACAGTGAACGCGACAGGATGCTTGTCACGACCTGACTATGAACACGACTCCGACTCGATCGCGATAAGGTGGCGACGAGTCGATACGTCCCGACCTCAGTTTCTGTGTCCAAAATGGATTTGGCCACCCGAGAGCTCATGTTTGCTTCCCATTAGGACTTCTAAAGCTTCCTAGTCCGGTTCTAACTCCCTTTAGACTTTCTAAACCGTCTCCCACCATGATTAGGAGTCTTAAATGCCTATAAGTAAGGGTGTGGAGGCCAAATTAGGAGTTCAGAACTCCTCTTATCTTCTTCAAGCTCTCAAGTCTCTCATGGCCAAGAAGAGAGCTCCAAGTGCTTCCATGGGTGGAGAGGCTTTCTATGAAGGTCCCAAGCACGCCCGGACGTCCTACAGCGAGCTGGTGAGGCTGACGAAGGTCCCTAATCACTTGAGTGGCAATGCCAACATGAGAGAGGTATGTAAAGTGAATTTTCAATTACCTGTGAATTTAAGCTCCAAATTTCTCTATTAATGCACCTTCTTCTTCTTCTCCTCTCCCTTCTTTTCCTTCTCCTTCCATAGCTCTTTCCTGGCTCCCACCGATATTCCAAGCTCACTTGGATAGCACCCATGATCAAAGTCCTTCCCATGCATGTGATCCGCGCCTTGAGAAAGTGGGGTTTAGGGGGGGATCTTGATAGCCGCCCACAACTACCATAAAATCTCCTTTGATTGGCATAGCATAACCGCATTGATAGATCTATGGCACCCACAAACGTATACCTTTATATTCCAAAAATTTGAAGCCACCGTCTACTTGAGGAGGTTGAGGCATTTATGCCTTACCCAAGACTACGCGGGGTGATGAGCACAAGATATGCTATACCGTCGAGCCCATTGATCCTAAAATCATCCTAGGTCAATTTATGATGGATCCCAAAGACGTATACACCATGATTAGCCCTCAACACATTCACCTAATTCTCTTGTCTAAGTGGGTCATATCTCATTGCAAGAACAAGTGCGGGAATTACCAAGAGATAGCCAAAGCCGTGGCTATATGCTTGTGTGGGGTGGTACTCTTCCCATCCGGAGATCACCTCTTAGACCATGCAAACCTGAGCACCATTAGAAGAGTATGGTGTGGACTTAGCCTCTGTCATGCGGTCTTAGCCTCCGTTAAGCGGGACTCACATCGGCGGCTTCGAGGGGCCACTTTATGGCTCTATGATTCTCTTAGAGTGCTGCTTGGAGTGAGGATAAAATTCAAACTTGTAGAAAACCCCACCACGGAGAGCCGGATATTTGGGTGCCATCCATTGTGCTTCATCGGCGGTGTGGCCAAATTCTCCGATCATGTTGTGTGCAGGACAGTAGATAAGAAGGCACGGAGTGCATGGCGGCTATACCTCAACAAACTTCTGATAGAGCACTTTGCCATGGACATAGCGGCGCTACGCGGAGTGGATATACGGCTTGCCATTGGACATGGACTGGACCTACAACTCGTGGGGAACATGGCGATGGTTCTCTACAACCCGCACAGGTGCTACCTTCACGTTGGGAAGCCTAGGACAAAGCTACTTCAGCCACCACACTTGCCTCCTATGAAAGCAAGGCGCTTAGGAGACTCGGAGGACGAGAAGGCCGTGCAGAGGGCACTAGTGATGTGGCATGTATGTGCCACTCGTGCTCTTCCACCCATGGTGCATGAGGAGCGCGAGACATATCAGGCGTACCTCAGAGAGTACAGAGAGATCTGGCCACGTGGGGGCCGGGAACTTGTGAGAGAGACTTGATTGCATTTTTGGAGATTTTAATGTGTTGGGAGCATGAGAATGATGTATCAAACACTTTATGATGATTTTCAGCTTTTATATGATGTATGCATTTGATATTTGCAATGAAAATGTGGAATTTTAAGGGTTCTATGCACAGACTGAGAAGGCGACAGCCTATGCGTCGCGACCTGGAACGCGACCAGTCAACAGTCGCGACCTGGTTTAAGAACGTGACAGTAAGCCTGTCGCGACCTGAAGTGAACGCGACAGACATAATGTCGCGACCACAGGTATAACATCCTGTTACCTTTAGGGGTTAGCTCTCCTGGCTGTGGTCGCGACATAGCAACCCGTTACGTTCTGAAGGCGACATAGGTGACCGTCGCGTTCTGGTTGGGAACGCGCCAGCCGCCCTTGTCACGACAGGATCCTGATAGCAGACTGTCTTCTTGTCATCTTTCTGTCAGGACAGTTGCACCACGTGATGAACTGCATGCAAGAACGCGACATGGTTGGCCATCGCATTCTTGCTGTCAATTTTGCATGCACGTCAATTGGTTGGTTGACTGGAACTGTTCCAGATCGCGACGTAGGTGGGTGTCGCGTTAGCATTGGTAACGTGATGGCTAGGTCCGTCGCATTCTTAATGTCTGTGTTTAAGTGCTTCAGCCCGAGAACAGTACCCCGTTTGCCCCTTTTGCCTATGTTCTTCCTCTCTGGCGATTCTGCTATGGCTTGTTGCTCCGTGAGGAGCTTAGAAGGGAGATGTTGTCTTGACCCTGGGTAAATGTTGTGATTGCTTTGCCGGTTGTGCTCAGGTTGGCATTGTGTGAGATTGGTGTTCTCCCTCTCACTGTCTTCTCCTATTTTCTATGGTGTCTTTGGGGATCCTCCTCTCCATCGGCATGTGAAGGGCGATCTCGGCTCGTGGGAGGCGGCTCGTGGAGCGATGGAGCTCGGAAGTGGAGGGGTGCAATCCTATGAGAAGGCCCTAATTGGGTGGATCTTCACATTGAGGTAGGGACCCCCAAACCATCCCCTAGTTCTACCATGCTAGGGCCAAACCCCTTCTCCAAGCCTAGACTCCATGAATAGGATGTGCATTGTGTACTGGATTTCATGTGGATGGCTCTGTGATGCTTGAATCATGCTTGGGGTGTATGGGTTGTAATGAGGGTACATGATGCATGTGAGGTTATGTGAGTGTAGTTGGCTTTCCCTTGCATGCATGTGGATTGTTTAGGGTGGTTTGGATGATAGTGACTATTTTCCATCGTCTCCATGATCCCCTCCCCGTGTTGTTTTCATTTTGGTGCTTTGGGGTGGTGGGAGATGCCCTATTTGGGCACTCGGCTGTGGTTGCGACGTAATGTTGCATCGCATTCTCTTGAACGCGCCCCGGACCTGTCGCGTCTAGCAAATGCGACGGGTACGTGGCGAAGTCCAGAAGTTGGTGGTTCTGTCGGAACGCGATCTCCGTCCCCATCATGATAGCATCGCGACGAGGTACGTGTCCCGTTCAGATGAACCAGGCTTGTTGCGGCTCCCTTAGCCATCGCGTTCTTATCGCGATGGGCTCAAGGGTCACCTTCTGGTTTCTTGTCACGACCAGGTTGCGATGCATCGCTGTGTCGCCTCTCTGACTGAGAGGGACTGACCACAGGTTTTGACATTCTGCTTCCGCTGTGATTCGGTTGTCTTGGCACATGTGTTGTTCCTAGTGCAGTGCTACTCTAGTCTCTTCGCCCGGTGCTCGACACTTGAGGGCTTGTCCACGAGACAGGTTGTTACCATTACCTGGGACCCCCGGTCCTCGCGCGCCTGTGTCAGAGGGGGTTCCTCCGGGTGGCGGGGTTTGCTCGAGTCGTTAACTCTGGTAGCAGTAGGGGAAAACAGTGGGGTAGCGATGTGAGTCGTTTGTCGAGCTCTCTTAGCTGAGTCTGGGACGTCGGGTAGTTGGTAGCTCGTATGATGTAGATCATCTAGTCCTTTTCTCACTGCCTCACTCTACATGGTTTCGGAACCATTTACAGGGGTCAGGCGTGGGACTGTAGTCCGGCTAGACTACGACAGTTGTGTTTGCTTTTAGTTCCACGTCTCTCTACGACGGGAGGTGCTAGACATGGACCGTTGGTCGAGGGTAAGGCGCGTGGCGCACCTGACTGGCTGACTAGTGTAGCGTACTGTAGCTAGTGTGTTTGTCCAGACAGCGTCTACTGTCTGTGTTTACATCTGGGTTCTTGTGGTGCCTTGGTTTACATGTGTTTTCGAGTCCCGCTGTGTAGCCTAGACCGATGACCGTGTAGTTTCTTTCACGCTTTCGCACTTGACTCTGTTTAGTAGAATAGACCTTACTACTTTATTTATTTATTGCACTTAGTTCTATTCTGCTGTTAGAACCAGTGGGAGATTGGTAGTCCCTACTGAGCTTCATCATGAAGCTCACTCCCTGTTTTGTAGGTGAGACTTCACAGCAGCTCCCTCCGCGGCGGACTGAGGAGACGGGCCCGCAGTAGTCGACGTCTCTAGTGAGCAGTGTTCCCCCAACAGTTGTACTTCACCCTCGGGGTATGCCCCTAAGGAACCTGTCTTTCCTTTTATTTTAAACAGTTGTACTTTATTTACTTTGGGACTGTACTAGACTATTATCTAGTGTTGGACACTTTTTGTTCACTTGTGGTGCACTTTAGTACGTTCGTTGTTATTTATCTCTATTACATATCTTGTTAGACTGATCTGTTAGCCCTTCCGGATCTCCGGATCCATGGGCGGCAGTCCTGATGTTCGGATTCTTGGTGGGAGCCAAGGGTCCGGGCGTCGGGGCTGTTACAGTGGTATCAGAGCAAGGGGTCTATCAAGACTTGTAGTGGAAATAAGTAATAACGGAAAGTCCCTTAAGAAGTACAAGTAACACTGCTAAGCCGCTAGAGTTTATCTGTTAACTTCTTATTGTGTCTTTTTTGAAAAACATGCCTCCACGCACTCGTAGACAAGTTCGTGAGCTAGTTGAGCGTCAGGAGTTCGATTCGGACGGGTCGGTTGCAGTCGACCACGTGTCCATCGACGCTTAGCCCCAGCAGTTCGAGCAGTTGGGGACCCTTGCCGCAGGGCATTCTGTTGTGGCAGGGAGAGCCACAGCAGCAGTAGCAGTAGCAGTGGTTTTCGCTCCAGCCCCTGTCAGTCGTCATGGAGCAGTGGTGGAGAGCGATGTTCTAGGGTCCTGGCAGTACCGCAGTACCCGCAGTGCCAGCAGTACCCCCAGTACCCTCAGTACCAACCGAACCAGCAGATGCTGGCCGGAGGTCAGTAGTTCGCAGAGATGGCAGCTACCACCGACTCTGAAGGCAACACCGGTTCAGCCAGAGGTACCCCCAGGGTACGGCAGCAGACTCCAGTTGCAGCGGCAGCACCCGAGGACCACACGGTGCTTCTGGAGAGGTTTCTTCATCTTCGGCGTCTGACTTTTTCTGGTGACCATGATCCAAACAGGGCAGAGAGCTGGGTCCATGAACTCGAGCGCACCTTCGAGACCATGGACTGTGCAGAGCTGGATCAGGTCAGGTTGGCAGTATACCAGCTAAAGGGGTCAACCCATGAGTGGTGGAGAGCAGTGAGGCAGACCAGTTTCCACGGCAGGAGGCTGGATCAGATCACTTGGACAGAGTTCCTAGTGGCCTTTCACGGAAAGTTCTTCCCCGACTATGCTTTCTGTGAAAGGATGGACCACTTCCACGAGTTGGTGCAGGGAGACTTGACCGTGGTATAGTACCACCAGAGGTTTGTGCACCTACTTCAACACGTCCCTCATGTGGCAGCTAGTGAGTAGGCTCATACCGTGAGGTTCATTAGCGGGTTACGCTCAGAGTTGAGGTGGGCCATGGGTGGCCACCTCTGCGACACTTTGGGGACAACAGTGGCGAGAGTCACCGCCATGGAGCGAGAGTGTCAGTTTCAGCCACAGCAGAGTGGAGGCTCAAGGAGGTCTTCTCCGTACCAGCACCCCTCGGGTAGTCGAGGGAGTGTTTCCTCTTCTTCTTCTTCGGGGACAGGCGGTGCTGGCCTGACCTCGAAGTTGAAGAAGATGTTCACTCGTGGAGGCAGACACCACTACAAGCAGCAACAACGGCATCAGCAGGAGCAGCCAGTGGATCAGTTTGTGCAGCAGGGAGCAGAGCAGAGCCAGCAGGGCTCCGGTTGTTACCACTTTGGGCAGCCTGGTCACTACAGGCGAGAGTGTCCGTTAAGGCAGTAGCAGGAGCAGCAGCAGAAGGCACCTCAGGCTCGTACCATCCACCCCAGCCAGCGCAGCGCCAGCAGTAGCACCAGGGTCAGTACTAGCAGCTGCAGCAGCAGCCTCAGTGAGGACGTGGTCGCAGTCGAGTGATGAACATCACCAGAGAGGAGGCGGAGGCCTCTAATCTGGTCGTCGGTATAGTTCCCATCCTTGGTAGGGCTACTAGAGTTTTGATTGATCCGGGTGCCACGCATTGTTTTGCTTCTGAGGAGTTCATTGCTTCCTTGTTTGAGTTTGCTCCGGAGCAGGCATGTGACCTTGCAATTAAGTTGCCGACGGGTGACTTTGTGCGTACCCTTGGTTATTTGGAGGGTGTCACCGTCGAGGTACAGGGCCCCAGCTACCAGCCAGACTGTTTGCCTTGCAGCTCCATGACTTTGATGCCATTCTTGGCATAGACTGGCTAGAGGCGCACTCTACACTGGTAGATTGTCAGCAGAAGACCGTGAGGTTCGAGATACCTGGAGCACCTGTGCTTTGCTTCCGAGGTACCCGGTCTATCCGCCAACCCTTTGTCTCTTTCTGTAGAGCTCCGCGCCTCATCTGAGACGGTTGTGATGCTTTCTTGGCTTCTGTGTGTGTCTCAGATTCTGGTGAGATTTTTGTTCAGATGTGCCTGTTGTCTGTGAGTTTGCCGACATGTTTCCAGAGGATCTACCTGGCCTACCGCCTAAGAAGAAGGTAGATTTCTCCATTGAGTTGCTTCCGGGAATGATGCCTGCGTCCAAGGCACCGTACCGGATGGCACCGGCGGAGTTGCAGGAGTTGAAGCACCAACTAGAGGACTTGCTTGCATTGAGCGTCATCATCCTAGTTGTTCTCCGTGGGGAGCGCCTGTTTTGTTTGTGAGGAAGAAATATGGTAGCCTTAGAATGTGTATTGATTATCGGCAGCTGAATCAGGTGACCGTGAAGAACAAGTATCCTTTGCCCAGGATCGATGATTGTTCGACCAGTTGTAGTCAGCTTCAGTGTTCTCGAAGATTGACTTGAGGTTGGGCTACTACCAGTTGCGGATCCGTGAGTCAGACATCTCCAGATTAGCTTTTCGCACTCGCTACGGCCACTTCGAGTTTGTCGTGATGCCTTTTAGGCTCACGAATGCACCTATAGCGTTTATGGAGTTGATGCACAGTGTTTTCCGAGAGTACCGGGACCGGTTCGTGGTGGTGTTCATCGACGACATCCTGGTGTACTCAGTGACGACAGAGGAGCACGAGGTCCACTTGAGACTGGTGTTGCAGGTTTTAAGGAGTCACCAGTTTTACGCCAAATTCAGCAAGTGTGAATTTTGTCTAAAGGAGGTGCACTTCCTCGATCACGTTGTTTCTAGTGCAGGTGTGGCAGTGGATCCCACCAAGGTTGAGGCCGTGGTTTTTGGGGCCAGCCCAATACAGTTGCAGAGGTTCGTATTTTTGTGGTTGGCAGGCTACTACAGGAGGTTTGTGCAGGACTTCGCCAGAGTTGCAGAGCCTTTGACCTGGTTGACCAGGCTGGAGACTCAGTTTGTGTGGACAGCAGAGGTGCGAGCGTAGTTTTCAGGAGCTGAAGTGCTGACTGACTTCAGCTCCGATCCTTGTGGTACCTTCTGGCAGCGGTGGCTTTGTTGTCTACACAGACACGTCAGGGACTGGTTTGGGTGCTGTGCTGATGCAGCACAGTCGAGTAGTTGCTTATGCTTCTCGTCAGCTGAAGAAGCATGAGCAGCACTACCCGACACAGACCTGGAGCTTGCAACGGTGTGTTTGCCTTTAGGTTGTGGAGGCACTACTTGTACGGGAGGTGTCGAGGTTTTCACAGATCACCGCAGCTTACAGTACATCTTCACGTAGAGAGATCTCAACCTTAGGCAGCACAGGTGGCTCGAGTACTTAAAGGACTACGACTTTATCCTTTCTATCACCGGGAAAGGCTAATGTCATAGCAGACACTTGAGTAAGAGATCCCACTTGAGTTCTTTGTTGGTTAGACACTGGAGACTTCTGGAGGATTCCACTCAGGGTGTGTTCATGCGTCTAGCCTCCGGGAGAGAGCAGTGTGGCCAGCATGACGGTTTGCCCGTTGATATATCAGCAGGTGATCGAGGCATAGAGAGCAGACACCGACTTGGTAGACGTGTTGCAGTTGCCCGAGGTGGTGTTGGATGAGGACAGTGAGGTTCGGTTCCGAGATAGACTTACATTCTAGAGGACGTCAGGGAGGAGGGACCTGCTGGCGCACCGGTCGCGATACTCTATTCATCCTGGCTCCACCAAGATGTACCATACTTGAGGGTACTCTTTTGGTGGCTGGGATGAAGAGAGATATCACTGAGTTTGTTCGCGCTGCCTTACCTGTCAGTGATAACTACATAAATTTTTACGTTAAATTTCACACATATAATTGATTTTAGACATCTTTTGTCTATAAATAATGTAAATTTTGAGTTAATTCTCATTTCATCCATTAATAGGTTTTCGAGCATTTTAGTTAGATTTTTTTGTAGAACACATAGTTAGATTTAAAATCAATGTTTGACTAATAAAGTGTTTTCTTTTTGCAAATATATTGTACATAAATAAATCTTTGGTCCTAGATTTTCTTAAGAATTTTTGTTTGTAAATAAATCAAATTTTAAATCTTAGTAAATAAATAACATTACCGAAACATGTCACATACCATACCCCACCCAATCTAAATAAATAAAAGTATTTTAATAAAATAACTCACCCAATATCATCTTTTTAAATCATATCATGCCACATCTCACCGGATCAAGCCACATACCCCACTCATTTCAATAAAAAAATAATAAATAAATTTTTTCCTTTAAATATCCCACCCAATCCCATTCTCCCATCTCACTATTTTCCATCGTGCAGGGGAGAAGCTACTAGAAGCAACTAATGTGGTGCTCTGCAGAAGGCGGTGCTGTGCACAGGAGTGGCTGGGGTGTGTGCAGGTCTGGGCATGAGGGCTCGGGCATGCTCGATGACTGCTGGCCCAGGCGATGCAGACCAGGAGCGCTGGCGATGGCTGGTGGCCCAGGCAGTAGAGCAGCTGAGGTGGCGGCGTGCTGAGGTGGTCCTGGACCTGGTGAAGCCAGCGGCCAGCGGTGTGGATGGCGGATCTGGAGGCGCAGGGCGGCTGGGCGTGCTGCTGGTGTGGGTGCGGCCAGGCCAGGATGATGGTGGGCTGGCGCTGGCGATTTGGGCGAGAAGGAGGCGCGACGGTGCTGATAGGCGAGGCCAGATCTGGGCCAGGCGATGGGCGGTGGTGTGGCCGGTCGGGTGCATCTGGGCGGCGGTGTGAGATGGCGATGCAGGAAGCGGCTGGGGCGGCCAGCTAAGCAGAGCTGGCTGGGCATGGCAATCTGGGTGTACGGCTTGGGCGGGAAGCTGATGCGGCTGGTTCGCTGTGGAGTTCTCGTGCAGATGGAGGTCGTGATGGCGTGCTGAGCTGGCGGCTAGATCGGGGGGCGGGTGTATCCCATGTGAGGCCGGTGCTGTGTGCAGTGAACCAGATGACCGTGTGAAGATGGCAGGCCATGGCGCCTATATAAGGACCAAAGGTCCTCACAGTCAGGAGTTAGTTCATCTTTTTCCAGATTCTAGTTCCCTTTTTTTTCTGTATTTTCCGTTGTTGCAGAGCAGAGGAGGGAGGGGGCTGGCCCCTGTTCGATTTTAGGATTTCTAGTTTCAATTTTGTTCTGTATTTTCTTCTTTCAAGCATTTGTGGGTTGGAGACGGTCGGCTGGGGTTGGAATTTCTAAGAATTTAGTTTACTTTTTCCTGTATTTCTCTTTGAGGAAAGCAGTGAGATGTTGAGGGAGTTTTAAATTTTTTTTCCTATTATTCCAATTCTCAGCATTCGGGTTTAGCCAGTAGAAATGTTTAGAATTTTATTTTCTTGCAGTTTTCCTCTGTACTCTTTCTTCCAGTAGAGCATGGAGTTGTCTGGGTCGATTTCTATAAATTCTTGTTGTTCTTGATGTTGCTACTTCAGAATTAGTTTTATTTGCCATTTTTCCCGTACTTATCTTCTTTCAGCAGATCGGAGAGTTGAGAATTCCAGAGGGGGTTCTGTTCTTGGTTTTGGGGTTTTAAATTTAGCATTTAGGGGAGGGAGACGAGCTTGGCCAGTAGGAATTTGTAGGATTTTTTTTTTTCTTCCAATTGTTATCTGCAATTTTCCTTTTGGCATCCGGGTTGGAGTTTGTAGAATCAATGTTTTCTTTACCGTTCCTCATTTCGTTCTGTGAAATTTTCTGAATTAGATTTCGATCCAGTGCCATTTCCATTTCCTTATACTCCAGAGGGTGATCTAGCAGCTGTTGGACGTAATTTTCATTTTGTTATGTGTTTATCTTGTTCATTTCTGCATTTACTTGCTTCGACCCATTGCAATTGTTAAGTTTTTCTGTTCTTAGTTGGATGGTTGAGAAGTGATAGCAATTGGACAATGGTGGGAGATTTTAGGGAGTTTGTTTGCCATTTTTATGTCTGTGTTTTCCTTTAGCAGAGCAGGGGGGTTTGACAGTTCTTTTCGGTTCAAGTTCTGGGATTTTAAATTTCTGTCATTTTTTGTGTATTTTCTTCTGTTCTTTTGAATGAGAGATTCCAGAGGGTTTAAGCATTGTGTTCTTTTCCTATTGTTGCTGTGGGTGATTCTGGGGATTGGGAGAGATCGATCTAGGAGTTGTCTATTTCTATTTCTGCAGTGTTTTTTTCTTCCCTGTGGATAAATTCTGAGTTCATTGCAGTCTATATTTCTGTTGTCATTTTATTACTAATTCACTAGACTGTGAGGAAGACGAGATCCAATGTGTTTCGCCTCGCTGTTTTGAAGCTGGGTGCATCTTATTACTTGTTTGATCCCTCGAGCTGTGAGGGTACATTGATACCAAGTATCTTTCCATTTCAATTAAGCTGATTCTTTCATTAAATTTGATCTGTCAAGTGTGAGGGATTTGATCGGTATTCTTTACACATTCACTTTTAATACATCATTGATAGAGATTTCAAGTCAAGGTAGTTAAGTCGAGCTCTATTCTGCCTCTCCGTGGATATGACCTGTTCTCACCACCATGCTAGTTCATTTTTGCTATTTTAATTCGTGAGACAGTTTAGAGGAAGTGCGCATATTGACGTGTGCGATGAACTCTGGACAACGAAAGTACACAGTCAACAATGTCGCGCGTTTCATCTTGGCGCCGTTGCCGGGGAGGCATTAGAGTTTGATTTAATCTGCTTCATTTGATTTCATTTGCATTGGGCTTCTATTGACTTGTTGTTGGGCTTTTATTTCAGAATTTGCACGAGGAGAGGAACTTGGAGATTGGGCTTGGCACTTGAAGCCCATTGGAGGGAGCTTGCTGAATTTTTTTTTTTAATGCTTTTAGTTCTGAATTTTAGATAGAAAGAGTGTGAGTGAACTTTGTAGTGAGGCTTTGATATATTCTCTGTGCATGTACAGAGATTTCTTTCACGTTGGCATGTAATAATTGGCCTCTTGGTGGTTTGCTTGGATTTAGCTTATAGTACCACTTTATATTTTCTTACCTTCATTTCATTTAGTTCAAAAACTAAATAAAATTTAAAAAAATCTAAAATTTAAAAAAAAAAAATTCAAATCGCTCTTTCATGTTAGCCGTTTGTCTATAAATAAAAATTCCATCTCTCAAGATTAGAATCCCATGTTTAGGACATTCATCATTTTAATTGTCATTTCATTTTTTTCTTGCATTGAAGAGAGGGGGGGAAAGGTAAGATTTCTCTCTCTCGTTTCATGCATTAGACTTAGCATTAGAAAATCCATGTTTAAATTGATCTTGCATTTCATATTTGTAATTGGGACTGCTTAAGGGCTTAACCCATTAGATAAAAAGATAAGGTGAGGGATTTCATCACCCTTTCCTTTGCCCAAAAATCATAAAAATTTTCACATCTTTGCATTTGCCCAAACTTTTAATAAAAAATAGTAGACTTGGCCCTAGGGTTCATAATTAGATTTATCCTTTCTTGAATTCAAAACTTCTCTTAAGTCTGATGTCTAGGATTAGAGGTTAAAAAGCTTACGCTTAAGCGAGCTAGAGGTTACTTAATTGGGTCCTTGCGAAAGCAAGGGGGGCCTCCCTCTACTCCACCTCTTACCTGGCTAGTACAAGAAGAGTTAGAATTGGATTTAAGCAAGTATAAATCTGATTTTGAGAAAATAACATAAGTCCAAGGAACACTTAGTGGTAGGTTAATTTGATTTGAAAGTGTTTGTTTGTTTGTGTTTGTTTAAAAATTCATCAAAAGTCAATAAAAATCTTAAAAATTCAAAAATCATAAATATAGGTTTTTTTCATCTGTGCATGCTTGGTAGACATTCTCTGGACTTAGATTTGGCTCAACCTATCGATTGAGAGATTCTTTCAACCCATGGCCTATCAAGAACAAGTCCAAACTTTCCAAGGTTTCTACCAACCCCCTCATGATCCATATTCTAACACATACAATCCTGTTGGAGAAACCACTCAAACTTTTCTTGGAGAAATCAATATGAAGAGTGTCTCAAACTTCTTTCAAGCAATCCATGTATGGTCAATCCTATCCCAATCAGAATTCAGGATTTGACCAATCTTTTTATTTCAGACCTCCACAATTCAATGGAAATCAAAACTTCGATCAATTTGCTCATACCAATTTTCAGCAAACTTCATACAATCAACCACCATCTTTTCAGCCCAATTGGGAAGATAAAATGAATCAACTTCAAAACATGATGATGACTCTTTTCCAAACTGTGCAAGAACAACAAAATCAATATCAAAATCAGAAGCAAAATATTCAGCAAAATTTGGATAGGATAGAGTCTCAGATTGCTGAGGTGTGTAGGGAGGAATTGGGTCAGTTACCAAGTCAAACTATAACAAACCCAAGAACAACTCTTCTGGATTTTATATCAATACCATCAAGGTCAGGGGTACAGACCACCACCTGTAGACAAAATGTACCTCCACCACAAAACCCACATCAAACTTTTGTCCAAAACATTCCAGCACCACAAAATCAAAATCAACTTATACAACAGGACATCATTCTGCCCAAGCTAGGGGCCCCCAAGTAAAAATGGAAAAATGTCTACTTTAAGAAGTGAAAAATCATAACAAATCCTCACTCACACATGTCAACATGCAGGATAAAGAAATGAAACTGAGAATGAAATTGAAGAAGAGGTTGAAGAGAATGTTGAAAAATTCAAGGAAAAAGAGAAAATATTTGAAGAGCCTCTAGACATAATCAAAATAAATGAAGACCCAAGTCATTACATTCCAAGAGTCCATTTTTCTGAAGTTTTAAAGCCAAAATCTGAAAACAAATCAACTGGTAATGAAGAACTCTTGGAAGAATCTTGTGAGGAAAAAACAGTAGACCAACCCTGTGCTCTAGGGTTTGAGGGAGAGGAAGGACAATTTAGTCCCATGTTTTAGAATAATGATCCATCATTTCCATTAGAATGTCCTCCTAAGGTTGAGCTAAAACCACTCCCTGCTAATTTAAAATACATCTTTCTAGGAAAGACGAGACTTGGCCCATCATAATTGCTAGTGATCTTGAAGAAGGCAGGAGAAGAAATTGATTGAAGTCTTGAAAATTCATAGAAAATTTTTTCAAATGCATGATAAGGTTTGGTTGTTTAATTCCAGGCTTCGTGTTTTTCGGGAAAATTGAAGTCCCGATGGGATGGTCCTTACATTGTTGTCAGATCTTACGACAATGGTGCTGTCATTATTCCGATCCTAAAACTGGACAATCATTCACTGTTAATGGCCAAAAACATTTCTTTGAAAGCCCACTTTTCTTAAAAACGGATTCTACCAAGCTAGCTGAGCCAAACGAAGCCTAATTGCGTCCGGCTGAAGACGAAATAAACTTAGCGCTTCTTGGGAGGCAACCCAAGTGTACAGATTTCTTTTATCAGGTAATTCTCTATCTTACTTTCTTTTCTGTAAATAAGTAGGGGGGAGAGGTAGAATAAAGCATGCATTCATAGTTCTCACCCTAACCATGCTTCATTTCCTTTCGAAGCTTGTACATATGCAAATAAATTCACATGTTTCATATTTGAATAAAATCTTTGAATAAAAATGCTTGTCATTTCCCAGACTATGTGTCTGATCTTTAACCATTAAAATTTTGTGGTTGTCACATTCCCTTGCAAGTATCCATGTTAGGTAGCCTCTAGTAAAGGATTACATGTACTTCTTGTCTACCTTATGTAAGGATTTATGGCAATAAGTTTTCATACACACACACTACACAGCACTTAGACTAGCTGAACCCGAATGTAGCAAATTTGTCAAGGCTAGTAGGAGAGAGGTGATTGGTTTTCTCCCTCCCCTTAAGTGATTGTGAAGAAGTGAAGGTATGTGATCAAGGACCCTGACTGTTCATCTTCCGTAAAGAGGAAAAAAAAAGAAAAATCAAAAGCAAAAGCAAAAGCAAAAGAAAAATATATCCATGAAAAATGCCCCGGATCTGAGTAAAGTTGGACTCGCTACTCTTGAAAAGTGATGGGTTGTGCAGCATTATGGATAAAAAGAGAAATTCTGAGTGCACAAAGTGCAAATAAAGGGACAAAAGTCCTCAGCTCAGATCAAAATAATCCTCAAGGAAGATGGACAGAATGGAACTGAGAGAAACACCCAATCTGACTGAACAAGGATCTTACTCCAAAATTCTTTTCTTCTCCCTCAAATCAATCTAATCTCAAATACTAACTGAAGCAGAGGAGTTCAGAAGGGCTGATGTGAACTCTTAAGTGAGCTACCATTTGTGCACTAATTTCTTGCCATAAGTCTTTACAATTAGGAAAGACGTGTCTTTAAATGAATCTTTTACATGATGGCTGGTTAGCATGAGATATTACATCTTCTAGTCCTATATTTTGAGTAATTTTTATTGCTAAGGGACTAGCAATGTTTAAGTAGTGGGGAGTGATAACTACATAAATTTTTACGTTAAATTTCACACATATAATTGATTTTAGACATCTTTGTCTATAAATAATGTAAATTTTGAGTTAATTCTCATTTCATCCATTAATAGGTTTTCGAGCATTTTAGTTAGATTTTTTTTGTAGAACACATAGTTAGATTTAAAATCAATGTTTGACTAATAAAGTGTTTTCTTTTTGCAAATATATGTACATAAATAATCTTTGGTCCTAGATTTTCTTAAGAATTTTTTGTTTGTAAATAAATCAAATTTTAAATCTTAGTAATAAAATAACATTTACCTAAACATGTCACATACCATACCCCACCCAATCTTAAATAAATAAAAGTATTTTAATAAATAACTCACCCAATATCATCTTTTTAAATCATATCATGCCACATCTCACCGATCAAGCCACATACCCCACTCATTTCAATAAAAAAATAAAATAAATTTTTTTCCTTTAAATATCCCACCCATCCCATTCTCCCATCTCACTATTTTCCATCGTGCAGGGGAGAAGCTACTAGAAGCAGCTAATGTGGTGCTCTGCAGAAGGCGGTGCTGTGCACAGGAGCGGCTGGGGTGTGTGCAGGTCTGGGCATGAGGGCTCGGGCATGCTCGGATGGCTGCTGGCCCAGGCGATGCAGACCAGGAGCGCTGGCGATGGCTGCTGGCCCAGGCAGTAGAGCAGCTGAGGTGGCGGCGTGCTGAGGTGGTCCTGGACCTGGTGAAGCCAGCGGCCAGCGGTGTGGATGGCCGGATCTGGAGGCGCAGGGCGGCTGGGCGTGCTGCTGGTGTGGGTGCGGCCAGGCCAGGATGATGGTGGGCTGGCGCTGGCGATTTGGGCGGGAAGGAGGCGCGACGGCTGCTGATAGGCGCGGCCAGATCTGGGCCAGGCGATGGGCGGTGTGGCCGGGTCGGGTGCATCTGGGCGGCGGTGTGAGATGGCGATGCAGGAAGCGGCTGGGGCGGCCAGCTAAGCAGAGCTGGCTGGGCATGGCAATCTGGGTGTACGGCTTGGGCGGGAAGCTGATGCGGCTGGTTTGCTGTGGAGTTCT
>JACBKR010003531.1:0-28888 GCA_014218235.1 Colocasia esculenta
TGTTGACAGTTCAGCCAAAAGGATTTGGGCAAGTTACTTCCTAAGAGCATGGATCTAGCCATTTCCACAAGAGTTCTATTCTTTCTTTCCACAACTCCATTTTGTTCTGGAGTTCTTGGTGAAGAAAACTTGTGGAATATTTGAAATTCAGCACATAAATCAGAAAATGATGTGTTCTCAAATTCACCCCCATGATCAGTCAAAATATTTTTGATTTTATATGGATAAGTTGTTAAGACAGTGGTACAAAAGTTCCTGAATTCAAGACAAGTATCACTTTTGTGGGACAGAAAAATAACCCAAGTAAATCTAGTAAAATCATCAATGATTACAAATCCATATCTTTTGCCACTTAGACTTAGAATTCTTGTAGGGCCAAAAAGGTCCATGTGAAGTAATTCTAGTGGCTTAGATGTGAGTACCTCATTGAAGTTTTTAAAAGATTTTCTTGTTTGTTTTCCTTTAGCACAGATCCCACAAACTTGATTTTCAACTTAGAGAAGGATTCAGTAAGACCCTTAACCAAATTCAATCTTAACAACTTATTCATTGTTCTGAAACTTGCATGGCAAGTCTTTTGTGCCAAGTCCATGCAATTTCATCTTATTAGCAACAAAGCAAAGATTTTCAGAAAAGTTTTTATTTAGGTTGATCATGTAGACATTGTTTTTCCTTTTTCCAAAAAAATTGATTTTATCAGTTGATGAGTCAATTATCTTACAGAAATCAGATTCAAACACAACTTTGTGACCTTTGTCACATAGTTGGCTGATACTGAGCAAATTATAATCAAGACCATCAACTAGTAAAACATTATCTACAGAGTTTGAGGAAGTTGACCAACCTTACCAGATCCTATGATCTTTCCTTATTTTTACCTCCAAAAGTTACTGACCCTCCCTCCTTTTCAATCAGGAATGAGAATTTGGCTCTGTCTCCTATCATGTGTCGTGAACACCCACTGTCAAGAAACCACACATTGGTGTTGGGGCACGACCTTCCTGCAAAAAGATCAGTGGAGAGAAGATTTGGTACCCAAACAGAGTTGGGACCATCAGAATGTTTGAACATTGTTAGTAAATCTTTTCTCACCCAAATTTACTTGTTTTTTATTTTTGTTTTGTTAAATTGGTGTTTTAGTCTTTTTCTGTTTGTTCTTTTCTTAGGAATGAAAGCACCAATATTTTGTTTTTAGTGGGAGGGGAGTTTTTCATTTGAGCATAGGAGTTCAGTTAGGAGGTGGAATCCATGGATTTTGTGGTACATCCAAAGGTTTGGATGAAGGAATGAGGATGATACCAACAAAGGTTGTCATACCGTTGGCTCCAAGGATTGGTCCAATCATCTTGAAATGCTGTCTTGGAGGTCCAAGGTTATTTTAACTGATTTCCTTTGACTTTTTCTTGTTTTTCAAATTTTTATTTGTATTTTTGAGAGTTGTTGTAGCTTTTGATGTTGAGCAGGTCGACCTCTCCATGACTGGTGTCGACACAGCAACCACAGAATCTTCTTCTTGTGGACTGTGTCGACCTGTCAGAAGACTGTGTCGACCTGGTTGTCTTCTTTTGTTTTGAGTTTTTGATTTGTTTTGTGTTGTTTGATGTTTTGTCTGATGTTTGCTTGATTTCTGTGTTCTCAAGATTAGGACCTTGACAAATTAATTAATGGTGCTTTGCCCTTTTTCTCACCGGATTTGTCTTTCTTTGGTTTTTGTTTGTTGAATCCTAATCCATGAGAGGTTGTTGTCATATTTGTTCCTAGCAATGCCTCCAAGTATCTTTACCTTTTGTGAAGGTTTGGATAACTTCATCCCTTTCTTTTAGCTGGTTTTGAAGAGTTTTAATTTCTTCAATCTTTTGTTGTTTTTCTTGTTTTTCCATTTCCAATTTTAGATAAGTCTTTGAATTCTTGGGTGGCCTTTTGAGAGGCAAGCTTCATATCATCAATTAGATTCATGAGATTTTCTTTTTCTCATTTAATTTTGTTATCTCATTTTCTAGCTCACAAGTTCTGTTGTTTGAAGATTGGTTATGATAAAGGTTTTCAATTTTCTTTTTAATGTGTTTGTTTTCTTTTCTCATTTCAGAATATTTTTACTAGTTCTGCATAAACATCCTGCCAATCTTCAACAGTGAAATCTTCAAAAGAGGTGTTTACCTTTTCTTCAAGTTGTTGGCCATGAAGCAGATTTCCTCACTCTCAGAGCTTGAGGATTTTTGTCTTCTTCTTCTTCACTTGAATCTTCATCAGACCAAGTGGCTACCATGGCTTTGGCTTCTTGAACTTCTGGAATTCTTGTGCTTTTCTTTCTTGTTCTCAGGACACTCCCTTCATGTGTCCTGGCTTATTACACATGTAACAAATGACAGTTTCGTCAGTTTTTTGATTCTTGTTAAAATTAGAAGAGGAAGTGTTTCTTTTACCTGAGGAAAACTTCTTTTTCCCAGACATTTTTCCTTTTCTATATTTCAAGAATTTTGAATTGCCTGGTCATGAGGGCAATTTCATCCTCATTTGACTCAGACTCCTCAGAACTTGTCTTTTCCTGACTTTTGTCTTTATTACTTGAAGAGGCCTTAAGTGCCATTGGCTTGGTTAATTATGTGTTCTTCATTTCTTTTCAAATTGATTTCATATGTCATTAAGGATCCTATCAATTCATCCAAAGACATTTGGACAAATCTTTAGAATCTTCAATGACAGTGGCCCTTTGTGTGCCAAATGAAGAAAGTGAACGTAAGATTTTCCTTACCAAGTCTGCATCTTTGTAGTCCTTACCTAAGGCCTTGAGTCCATTGACAATAACCATGAACCTGGCAAACATTTCAGAAATTGTTTCATTAGACTTCATCATAAACAATTCATATTCTGAAACAAGAATATTTGCCTTAGTTTCCTTTACTTGTGATGTTCCCTCATAAAGTAATTCGAGTTTATCCCACATCTCTTTGGCAGATTTGCACATTGAGATTCTCGAATACTCTTTGGGATGAACAGCACATTGAATTATGTTCATGACACTATAATTCAATGTGGCTTTTCTTATTTGTTCCCTAGTCCAGGTTTCTTCCTCTCCCTGGTTTTCATAGGGACCAACCTCAACCACTTTCCAAATTGCATAGTTCTGGGCTATTAGAAAGACCTGCATTCTATTTTTCCAGTATGAATAGTCCATTCCATTAAAGAATGGTGGCCTATTTATAGAATGCCCCTCAGCTATGAAACCTTTGGAATCCATTGAGTTAAAAAAAAGCACAGAAGAATACTTAGCAAACAAGCAAACAATCAAGCAATCAGACACACAATACTCAAAAACTGCTCAAATCAAATCAGATCAAGTATAAAACCGCTCTGATACCAATTGAAGGATCGAGGAAAAGGTGTGGATAAGATCTAGAAGGGGGGGATGAATAGATCTATGCCACTCTATGCGGAAGCTTAAGCAATTTAAAAAATGCTTTGAGAATCAGAGGCAATTTTAACAGTGAAAAACACAGATCTGATGAGATGATAGGTGAGTTGATAAAATAGATGTGAAACCAGTTGATTAAGTGACTTTTAAGCGATCCTATGCAAGCATTTAACGGATAATAGAATCAAACCACATATAGACAAGTGCACAGAGATTTTTAGGTGGTTCGGAAATCACCCATGTGATTCCTACATCCACCCCTCACACCCAGTGAGGATTCACTAAACAACCTGGGTAACACACCCACTGGAGCCAGACAACTCCAACACTCGAGTTTACAACTCACACAACCTCTAGAGTAAGACTACTCTAGATCCCTGAGCAAGACTGCTCAACAACTACTTGAGCTCGACGACTCAAACTGAGCACAATAGCTCACAAACAACTATGCTAGACACCGACACACGACATAGATCTTCTAGCAGCAAATCATGTCAAACATGAGAACATTCATGAGAATTATGCAGAAGCACTTGCACAATCTCAAAATGTCTCAGAAGAACAAAAGTACAAAGAGGTTTGTATGAAAAGACTTTGTTCTTCAGTGTACTCCCTTGTAGAAGCTCAGATTGGGAAGAGGCTTGAATCCTTGAAGTCCCAACCGATGCTCTGCACAATTGAACTTGGGGATCTTCCTTGAAATCTTCTCCAACAGATGCTTCTACTTGATCTGCTTCCTTGAGGTGCTTCAGATGCTTCTTCAACAATCACACTCCAATTCTCACAATTGAATTGATGAGAATTGGTCTTCAGAAGACACCAGGAGAGCAGAGGAGGGAGATGAACTCTTCTCGCCGCCAAGGGAACTTTCTGAAGGCTCCAAGAGTTCGTTGGGTCTCTTGATGTGATGGATGGCCAATTGGGGGTTTTTATACCCAAAAGATTCCAAGGATACCCTTTATGTACAAGGGCACACGATCCTAGGTTGATACCCCATCGCCCTAGGATGACATGTGGCAATCATCCATCTTAAGTTGGAATCTTTCGTAGTGTGTTGACCTGCCCTGGTGATGGTGTCGACACACTGTCCCAAATCTGAGAATTGGCTGTTCTGGGAACAAGGTCCAGTGTCGACCTACTCTGGTCTTGCGTCGACCTGCTGTCCCATTCTGCAAACAGGTTGTTCTGGGAATTGATCCAGTGTCGACCTGCCTGGTGGTAGTGTCGACCTGCTGTCCCATTCTGCAAACAGGCTATTCTGGAAACGAGGTCCAGTGTCGACTACCCTGATCCTGCGTCGACCTGGGTAGACTAATTCCTGGAATTTTGCAACTCCTGTCGACCTGCTTTTTGGCTAGTGTCGACACAGTCTAGCATTTTCTCAGCTTTTTGCCTTTGAGACTGAGGTGTTGTGTCGACACCACCTTTGCAAAAAATATTTGTACCTGAAAATTAAACACATATATCATTAGTAAAATATTTATTATTAGTACAAATGATAAGTGTGCTTTGAAATCAGGTGGAATGGTGTATCATGTTTCAATTAGTTTGCATTCAAATCACATTGTCATCATCAAAATTAGAGGGGAAATGATATGAAAACAAGCCCTGTCGACAGCAACAAAGCCTTCTGTCGACAGAAGCATACAGTCAGAAATCACAGTTATGGAAAACATGTGCCTGTCGACAACACCAAGGCACCTGTCGACAGATGCACATAGTGAGAGCTTCAACAGAACTTCCAGACTTCTGGAACTTGGCACATTGTTGATCCCTGTCGACAGCAGGTGTATGGCCTGTCGACAGACGTACAGAAGCTTCATATACGGAAGTTTGAAAGTTATCAAACTTGGTGTTTCCTTCTACCATGTCTCTCCATATGTAAACACCAACATATAAACATCCTTTTGAAGCAAATCTCGTACACTAGCAGCCTCCAAGCAAAAACCCTAAAGAGTTCTCAAGAGAAGTCTTGTTCTGCTGCTCTGCTTCACCCTACCTCCAGAACCAAGAAGAGAAGTCTCTCCAGTGGAGGTGAAGCCTGAACGTCGTGGATTCAAGTGTCTCCATCAACTTGTGATCATCAAGACGAAGCTTGAAGTCCAGCCAGACGTTTACCATAAAAGTTTACAAATTTGGATTTGTTCTTCAACTCTCAAACTCTTCTCTGTTTCTACTTTTTCATATCTGAGTGTGTGTGTTGTGTTTCAAGCAGTCCTTGTGCTTGATACACGTGTGTGGGTGTTGATATGATCGTGGTTGCACATCAGATAACACGTGTGTGTGAGTTGTAGTTTGTGAACTAGCTCATAAGCAGATTGTTCTGCGTGTGTGTGTGGCCCGTGGATGTAAGATACACGAGTGGTACTCCGAACCACGTAATCTGCGTGTCTCGTGTTTAATCGCTATGACGCTGATTTAGTGTAGGCACAGCGTCTATACACACGTATTGTAGTTTGCTATCTATCTGTCATCAAGTCACACACATCCACACATAGCTTAGAGTTTAATATTGTTTTGATAATCTGTGTTTTAAAGAAAAGAAGGTGATAAACATTTTTAATCGACAGTAATCTATTCAACCCCCTTCTAGATTACCATATAGGGAATTCCGCAACCCTTCAATTAGTATCAGAGCCGAGTTTCTCCGGTTTACTGCTTTACTTATTTGATCTTACGGTCAGGAGATTCACGATCTAATGGAGTCTAACAAGGGGTATATGGCCGAGGGACACTCAGTGACCATGTCACCCTTCTTTGATGGCACTGACTATCCGTATTGGAAAAATCGGATGCAGGTGTTTCTACGAGCGCAAAATTTCGAACTATGGAAGATAGTCAGAAAAGGAGCATACGAATTGTCTCAGACGAGGATACCTGGACTAAGGACTAGATCGCCAAGGGGACACTCAACTGGAGCGCCCTCAACATGATGCAGTGCGCAGTCCACCCAAGAGTACTCTCTATGAAGGTACGTCTGAGGTAAGAGAATCAAAGGTAAGCATGTTGGTTTCAGAATATGAAATGTTCAAAATGAATAATGATGAAACCATCTCTGACATGTTTGCTAGATTCATGATAATTATAAATGGATTGAAAGGTCTAAAAAGGAATACTCAGAGAGTGACTTGGTGAGGAAGATACTTCGGTCTCTTCCATCCTCATGGAACACCAAAGCCACTGTCATTGAGGATTCCGAAGACCTCTTAAAAATGAAAGTAGATGAATTGATTAGTTCTCTGATGACTTATGAATTGAATGTCAAAAAGAAGAAAACTGAAGAAAATCCTAGGAAGTCACTTGCTTTGAAGGCTTCCAGGAAGAGTTCTTCAGCTTCCAAAAAGGAGAGTCAGGAAAGTGATGTGACTGAATCGTCTAGTGAGAGTGAAAATGACGAAATGGCTATGCTCACTATGAAGATCGAGAAATGGTGAGGACAAGATCTAGAAGGGGGGGTTGAATAGATCTAGGCCTACTAATGCGGAAGCTTAACCAATTTTAAAAACTCTTGAATCAGAGGCAAATTGAAAAATAGATTTCACAGATCGGAAGATAATTGAGTGAGTTGTGCAAACGGAGTGTGAGAACAAATTGATTAGATGAATTCAAACGATCCTATGCATGCATCTAATGAAGGATAAATTCAAACCACAATCAGATCAATGCACAGAGATTTTTAGGTGGTTCGGAAATCACACCATGTGATTCCTACATCCACCCCTCACACAGTGAGGATCCACTAATCAACCTGGGTACAACACACTACTGGAGCCTGACAACTCCAACAACTTGAGTTTACAACTCACATAAACTCTAGAGTAAGACTACTCTAGAAACCTGAGCAAGACTGCTCAACTACAACTTGAGTAACGACGACAAAACCACTGAGCTCGACGGCTCACAACAACTTGCTAGAAAAACACAAGACTCAGATCCTCTAGCAAAAGATCTAGTCCAATAAGAGTTAATTCATGAGACTCATGCAACAACCCATGCACAATCTCAGAATCACTCAGAAGAGAAAAGGAAAATGATAATTGTATGATAGCTTTCTCTTCAGATGTACTCCCTTGTAGAAGGTCGAATTGTGAAGAGCTTTGATCTCTGGAAGTTCCTGGGCGATGCTCTGCAATCTGATCTTTAGGATCTTCCTTGAATTCTTCACAAGAGTCGGCTTCTACTTGATCTGCTTCCTTGAGTTGATCCAATTGCTTCTTCAACGATCAATTTCCACTTCTCATGCTTGAACAGATGAGAATTTGGCTTGAGGAAGCACCAGGAAGACAAGAACAGGGAGGAGAAACTTCTAGCCGCCAACAGGATTTCTCGGAGGCTCTGAAAGGGTTCTTGCATGTTGGATGGCCAATAGGAGGGTATATACCCCTAATAGTCCAAGTGTACCCTGGGGGTCGTGGGCACACGATCCAAGGCTAATCCAACAATTCCCTAGGGTGCCACGTGTCCAGGACAAAATTTAAATCACAGAGATTCCGGAGTGTGTCGACCTGCCATAGGGTGTGTCGACACACTGTCCCAGACTGGCAAATCAATTCCCTGGGAGAGGCATCTAGTGTCGACCTGATATCATCTCGTGTCGACCTGCTGTAGCCATCTGAAAAACAGGCCTTCTGGAAGGCTCTCTAGTGTCGACACCATCTGGTTTAGTGTCGACCTGAGATAGTAGCCTGTTAACATATTTCTCTAGGATCTGTCTCTAGTGTCGACCTGCCCTGGTCTAGTGTCGACACTAGATGACCATTTCTTCATCTTTTGCCTTAGGGCTTGGAACATTGTGTCGACACCAGTGTGATGTGTGTCGACACCCCTTGCAATAAATGTTTGTTCTGAGAAATAAATACATAAATCATTAGTTAAATATTATCATGAATATAAATGATAAATGTGCTTGGAAACATGCTTTTTGAATATTGTTATTTCAGGTGTGATGCATTTCACATGTTCCAATTGTTATGCATTAAAATCACAACTTGTCATCATCAAAATGTGAGGAGAAATGAATTATATTCACACTCAACCCAACAATCTCCCCTTTTTGATGATGGCAACATCAAATTCATATGGAAGTAGAAAGTTTCAATGAAATGTGATTTTAAGCATTTTCATTTCCTTTTATTCATACTTGTCAAGGACCTTTGAACATTTTTAGTGACATTTGAAAGTTGCACACATGAAAGACACAGTGTTACTAGAAATAAGCTATTTTCACACAAAGGTCAAGCAACTTGACAAGCATTCATAACATTCACATTCATTCACAGAGTTTTCAATCGCATTGAAGACACAAAGGTTTCTATTCATTTCATTCAAAAAGATATGAAGATTACAATCTTCAAAAACACATTTAAAAAGCATTACAATTTCTTGCTATCTTCTCCCCCTTTGACATCATCAAAAGAAATTACATTAATGGGGAGGAGGAGGAGGAGGAATGGGTATCAAGTTGGTCTCAATATATGTGAGTCTCTTTTCCATTGAAGTCAAACTGAACTTCATTTGAGCTTGTATAGTTGAGAGTCTTATACGTAGAAGATGTTCCATTCTCTCTGAGTTTTCTGACATTGTAGCTTGAAGGGCACTGAAATCAGTTGACATAGGCTGTGAAGATGAAGAGGAACTTGCTGACCAACCATGTCTATTCAAAACTTTGAATTCCTTTTTAAGATCAAGTATTTCTTCATCAATATGAGCAGAGAAGTTTTTCATGTTCTCCATGTCATCTACCAGATGAGCAAAAGATAGTCTTGTCTTAGTTATCTGAGAGAGAGTTTCTTGGTGTTGAAGACATCAGCTTGGGAATTTGCCAAAATTCCCCAGAAACTGTTTCCAACTCTTCTTGATGCTCTTTCAGTTCAATAGAAGCATCTCCCAATGTTCCAATCAATCTGTTGAATCTTTGCACTGCATGATCAGAAGCTGCTTTTTGTTCAATAATTTGGCAGACACAGTGTTCTCCAACCTCTGTACCCCAACTCAAAAGTTTCTGACATTGTTTGAATGGAGGTGTTCAAAGCATCAAATTTGTCATTTAAAAAGGTGTATAACTCTGGTGGAACAGAAGGTCCACCAAAGGATGTGGATGCATGAACTAGAGGTTGTGGAGAAAAAGATGGAATTTCAGTTTCAGGGTTCAGGGAGGAGGAGGGCTGAAGTTGAGGTGAAAGTGGGGCATTAATGGGTACATCAACTTCATCTGCAACATGAGGCTGATCCTCATTCACTAGAGGCTAGTCCTCATTTACTGAAGGCTGTCCCTCTTGAGCTGGAGGCTGATCCTCTTGCACTTGAGGCTGATCCTCTTGAATTACAGGGGCCTCTACTATGACTGGCCCTCTCCTGACCTGGTCACCCACAATCCTAAAGCCCATGAGCTTTTGAACATGCTTGAAACAATAAATGTTGGACTTAGGAATTTTCTGGGACTTTTCATTCTCAAGTGATACACCAAAGTGTTTGAAGACTTGAGTCAAATGGGCTGCATAAGGAAGTGATCTATTTAATTCTGCCATAGTTGTCTCAGAGATGATCTGGTACATTATGACATGGAGATTGACCTTTATGTCCTTGCTCATGCAGTAAAGCACAAATCTTTGGATGTCTGTGAGTCTATCTCTCCCACCACCTTGGGGGTTATGATAGTGGTGAGGATATGATGGGTAAGCCTCAACACAGGTGGAAAAGTGTTGGTATTGAATTAGTGACATGAGTTTGCTTGAGATCAGACTCATCTGCCAGCAATCCAGTCAAGATGGTATAGGCTTCATGAAGGTTGAACTCAAAGTTATGGTAATCAGCTCCTTCATCTGGGATTTTAAAAAGAGTGGCTGCTATGTCTGTAGGCATATCAATCTCAATTCCTTTGACCTTTGACTTGTAACCATCATCAATGCATTCCAAATGCTGATAGAATTCCTGGACAAGTCTAGGGTATATGATGCGAAACTCTGAGATAAAGATTGCCAAGACTAAAATTGAAGAAGTTATGACCTCAGAAAAAGCAGCATTCAGTTCACTGTCCTCTAAATCCACAGTCCTAGGTTTCAAAATGGTCTTCCCTGCACTAAGTGGTTTGGAAGGAGTTGCCTTAGAAGGCTGGGAAGACTCAGAGGATGAAGAGGATGACTGCTCAGAGACTTCAGGAGAAGAAACCAAAATCTTCCTCCTAGGGTATGCAGACCCTCTACCTCGACCAGAAGAGGATGCCCTACCTCTCTTAGTAGACGACGGAGATACAGATGAAGGCCCTGGCTGCTCTGCAGGGTCATGGCACCTTTTGGTTCTCCTTTCAGTAGGAGGATCATGTTCGCCGGAATGGGCCTTGCCGTAGCCCTAGATCTTGCTCCACGGCGAGGGGCCTGCTTGTGGCCATGGAAACAAGATGGAATGGAATAGGAGAAGATGGAGAGTGAGGAATGAGAGAAGAATGACAGGGATGGATTGAGGAGGGAAGAGATGGAGAAGATGGATTCAAAGCCTGCCAGATTCAAAGAAGAGGACGGTCGTCGGGTCGACCTGGAGAAGAAAAGTTGTTTAGGGTAAGCTACCCCGCAGGAACACCAAATCCTTAACCGGCGCCCACGGGAAAATGACTCTGGCAGGGGGTTGTGTCGACACTAGAGGAGGTGAGTGTCGACCTGAGCTAAGTGTGTCGACACGAGATGTAGGTAGTGTCGACCTGGCTTGATGAAAAATTGAGATTTGAGTATGGAAAAATTTTGTGAGCTTTTGGGATATCTTTATAATGATAAGCAATGGGTGGAATAATCATTTCAAGGATTTTTAAGAGGCTAAAAAATTCATTTGTTATATTTTTGAAAAAGTTAAACACAGTTCAAGTTTTACACAATATCCAACTGGATATGAGAATTCAGTGACTTGAGTCATGAAAATGATGATTTGAGGGATATAATACATTTAACAAAAACTACACACTACCATATTCTTCAAGTCCAAAGAAATAAAAAAAATCTTTTAGACTGAAATCAAGTGTGTTGAAAGTAAACAACTTTTTAAGAACAAGTTGATGATGGATAAGAATGATTCTTTTAAAACAATTCTCCGATGATATACACATTTTGTTTTTGAAACAAACTATTAAATGAGATACATCTTGTTCACTCAAGAACTAATGCTTTTCACACACTATAGTCCTTGGATACTAAATTTATCCATTATCAAGTCTCAAGGGGTAAATGATGACCTTTTGACATGAAAATATACGTTTTTTAGATGCCAATATTTCCAGTTACTCAGTCATCATAAAAAAAAATGGGGCATATTTATTTTGCTTTGCATTTTTTTTTTTTTTATTTTGAACCCCTTTGAACAGAGATAGCATTAGTGCCTCATGACATACATGGCACTTCATTCATTGTGAAGGTGTGCAGTTTCTCAGCACATATGCCATCGCTCTTGAATTGACAAATTTTGGAGAGTTTTTGACAAAAAAAGACATCATCTATATCCAACATCAGTTGCAAACAAAAATATGTTTAAATTCAAGGCACACATTATCCTTCAGTATTTGAAAGAAATCTGAATTTCGATAGTTTTGAAGAATATATGTGAGAGTTGATAAATGAATATAGTAGATCACTCAAAGGATCATTTTGAGACTTTAGACACCTGAATGAGGACATGATGCAAGGAAATTGATGTAATGCAAGAAAAGTTTTGATTTTTTCAAAAGACATGACTTGTGAATTCTCTAGCTCCCCTGAGATGAGGATTTCAATCACTTTTCATCAGAATAAAGATATGCAAGTTTTTTTTTTTTGAAATCAGAAATAATTCTCTTTGAACAACAAAAGCTCCCCCTCAACAATTGCATATTCATTTCTTGGTACTTGGCGGAGATATATACTCTGCATAGTGAAAGTGTCCAGACAAGCAGAACTTGTCCTTCTTCAAATCACCATTTGATATACCAAGAAGTTCAACACAATGTGAGTTGAAGAGTTCATTGTCAAAAAGAAATAGAAGTGAAATGGAGAGAGATATGATCAGTATGAATCAAGGAAGCAAATGAATATGATGATGCAAAGAACTCCCCCTCAGAAGATGCCTAACACTCAACCCAATCCCAAAGAGAGAGATCAAGAAAATGGACATTTACAAAGACCAAGTACTCCTAAAGATGAGAATCTACTGTCAGAAAGGGGTTTGGTGAAGATGTCAGCAATTTGTTTTTCAGTTTCTATGAAGTGGAGTTCAAAGGATTTCTTTGCTACCTCATCTCTCAAGAAATGATGCCTAATTTCAATATGCTTGGTTCTGGAATGCTGAATGGGGTTCTTAGATAGATTTATTGCACTTGTGTTATAACATAGAATGGGAACACAACCTAAGTCTTGGTTATAATTAAGAAGTTGATGTTTCACCAAAAAAATTGAGTTCCACATCTACCTGCGGCAACATACTCAGCCTCTGCAGTTGACAGAGCAACTGAATGTTGCTTTTTAGAAGCCCAAGAAATTAGGCACCCACCTAAGTATAAACACAAGGCACTTGTGCTTTTTCTATCTAATTTACATCCAGCATAGTCAGCAACACAATAGGCAATCAAATCTAACTTGCAATTAGCAGGATACCAAATTCCTAAATCACATGTTCCAACAAGATATTTGAAAATTCTTTTAACAGCTAACATGTGACTTTCTTTAGGATTTGATTGAAATCTAGCACACAAACACACACTAAACTGAATATCAGGTCTAGAAGTTGTAAGATAAAGTAGAGAACCAATCATACCTCTGTAGGTGTTTGGGTCTACTGACTTACCAAGAGAGTCTTCTTCTAGCTTAGCATTAATAGCAATTGGTGTGTTTGAATGCTTGAGGTTCTGAAAGTCAAACCTTTTCAAAAGTTCCTTGACATACTTGGTTTGACTGATGAAGATTCCCTCATGTGTTTGGTTAACCTGCAATCCCAAGAAAAACTTTAGATCTCCCATTAAACTCATTTCAAATTCATTTTTCATTTGATTTGAAAATTCATTACACAGGCCTTTATTGGTTGATCCAAATATTATGTCATCAACATAAATTTGGACTGCAATTATTTGATTATTGACTGTTTTTGTGAACAAGTTTGATCAACATTTCCTCTAGAATATCCTTTTTCAAGCAAAAATGAACTCAAACGGTCATACCAAGCTCTTAGAGCTTGTTTAAGACCATAGAGAGCCTTATGAAGCTTGAAAACATGGTTATGATGTTTTTCATTTTCAAATCCAGGAGGTTGTTCAACAAAAATATTTTCCTTGATATATCCATTTAAGAATGCACTTCTTACATCCATTTGATAAACTCTAAATTTCATGGAGGATGCAAAAGCAAGGAAAATTCTAACTGCTTCTAGTTTAGCTACAGGGGCATATGATTCTTCAAAGTCAATTCCAAACTCTTGATTGTACCCCTTTGCAACTAGCCTAGCTTTATTTCTTATAACTTGACCATTCTCATTCAACTTATTTCTGAAAACCCATCTAGTGCCAATGACTGTTTGGTCACTAGGTCTAGGTACTAATTCTCATACTTGATTTCTTTCAAATTGATGAAGTTCATCATGCATGGCATTAATCCAATCAGAACTTGATAAAGCTTCATCAATTGACTTTGGTTCAATTTGGGAAATTAGAGCTAGTGGGTCTTCTTCAATATCATGCAGGAATGATGATCTAGTCCTAACTCTATCATGCAAGTTGTCAACTACATTATCTAATGGGTGATCTCTCAAAATTCGATGTTCAGAAATTACCTGTTGAGGGGTACTTAAATCTGGAGCAATGTTACCTGATCCACTTGAAGATGGTGAATTGATGTTCAAGTTCTCACCAATGTCTTCAAGCTCCTCAACAGTTGGTGAAGAGTCCACAATGAAATCATCCTCTTCACTGTCTTGTCTTTCCCTGCAAGATTTAGAATATTAGTTGAAAAGGAATTTTCATCAAAGATAATGTGGAGATTCTTCAACAGTTTTGTTTTTGAGAATGTACACTCTGAAAGCTCTTGACACTTCTGAATAGCCAAGGAGATGGCTTCCTGACTCTTAGCATCAAACTTGTCAAGATTTTCTTTATTATTGTTGTGTACATAACATTTGCACCCAAAGGTTTTGAAATAAGAAACAGTTGGCTTTTTGTTTTTCAATAATTCATAGGGGGTTTTTCTGATTTTTGGTCTGATCAAAGCTCTATTTAGAATGTGATTTGTTGTGTTTACAGCTTCAGCCCAGAAGGATTTGGGCAAATTGCTTTCTAAGAGCATGGATCTAGCCATTTCCACAAGAGTTCTATTTTTTCTTTCCACAACTCCATTTTGTTCTGGAGTTCTTGGTGAAGAAAACTTGTGAAATTTTGAAGTTCAGCACATAAATCAGAAAAGATTGGTTTTCAAATTCACCCCCATGATCAGTCAAAATGTTTGATTTTATATGAAAAGTTTGTTAAGGCATTGGTACAGAATTTCCTGAACTCAAGACAAGTATCACTTTTGTGGGACAAGAAGATAACCCATGTAAATCTGGTAAAATCATCAATGATTACAAACCCATATCTCTTGCCACTTAGACTTAGATCTTGTTGGCCAAAAAAGTCCATGTGAAGTAATTCTAGTGGTCTAGACGTGAGTACCTCATTGAAGGTTTTAAAAGATTTCCTGGTTTGTTTTCCTTGGGCACAGATCCCACAAACTTGATTTTCAATATTAGAAAATGATTCAGGAAGACCCTTAACCAAATTCAACCTTAACAATTTATTCATTGTTCTGAAACTTGCATGGCCAAGTCTTTTGTGCCAAGTCCATGCAATTTCATCTTTATTAGCAACAAAACAAAGATTTTCAGAAAAGTTTTTATTAAGGTCGATCATGTAAACATTGTTTTCCCTTTTTCCAAAAAAATTTATTTTATCAGTTGATGAATCAATGATCTTACAGAAATTGGATTCAAACACAACTTTGTGACCTTTGTCACATAGTGGCTAATACTCAGCAATTGTAATCTAGACCATCAACTAATAAAACATTATCAACAGAGTTTGAGGAAGTTTGACCAACCTTTCCAGATCCAATGATCTTTCCTTTATTTTTACCTCCAAATGTTACTGAACCTCCCTCCTTCTCAATCAGGAATGAAAATTTGGCTCTATCTCCAGTCATGTGTCGTGAACACCCACTGTCAAGGAACCACACATTTGAATTGGGTGCACGACCTTCCTGCAAAATCAATCAATGGAGAGAAGATTTTGGTACCCAATAGTGTTGGGACCATCAGAATGTTTGGACATTGTATCAAATCTTTTCTCACCCAAATTTGATTTGTTTTTTATTTTTGTTTTATTACAGTGGTGTTTTCTGTCTTTTTTACTTCTTCTTTCCCTTAGGAATGAAAACACCAGTGTTTTTGTTTTTGGTAGGAGGAGAAGTTTTCATTTGAACATGAGAGTTTAGATGAGGAGGTGGAATCCAAGGATTTTGTTGGTACATTAGAAAATTTGGATAGAAGAATTGGGGATGATACCAACATGGGTTGTAATGCCATTGGTTCCAATCAGCTTGATATTTTGTCTTGGAAGTCTAAGGTTTTTCATGAATGACTTCCTTTGACTTTTTCTTATTTTTCAAATTTTTATTTGAATTTTTGATTTTGTGTTTTGTCTTTGTTGATGTTGAGCAGGTCGACCTGTCAGGTGACTATGTGTCGACCTGGTTGACCTTGTTTTGTTTCTGAGTTTTGTTGAGAGTTTGGATGTTTTGCTTGATGTTTGCTTGATTTCAGTGTTCTCAAGACTAGGACCTTTGACAAATTTAATTAATGGTGCTTTATCCTTTTTCTCACCAGATTTGTCTTTCTTAGGTTTTTGTTTATTGAATCCTAGTCCATGAGAATTGATTTCATTTTTGCTCCCAGCAAGGCCTCCAGATTATCTTTACCATTTGTGAATGTTTCAATAACTTCATCCTTTTCTTTTAGCTGGTTTTGTAAGGTTTTGATTTCTTCAACCTTTTGTTGTTTATCATGGTTTTCCATTTCCAGCTTTCCAGACAGTTCTTTGAATTCATGGGTGGCCTTTTGAGAGGCTAGCTTAAGTTCATCAATCAGTTCAGAAGATTTTCTTTTTTTTCATTCAATTCTGTTACTTCATTTTCTAGTTCACAAGTTCTTTTGTTTGAGGATTGGTTATGGTAAATATTTTCAATTTTCTTTTTGAGGTGTTATTTTCTTTCCTCATTTCAGTGTATTTTTCAACAAGTTCTGCATAAGCATCTTGCCAATCCTCAACTGAATAGTCTTCGAAGGATGTACTTACCTTTCCATCAGAACTATTGCCATGAAGCAGATTTCCTCACTTTCAGAACTTGAGGATTTTTCGTCTTCTTCCTTCTCACTTGAGTCTTCATCAGACCAAGTGGCTACCATGGCCTTTGGCTTCTTGAACTTGTGAAACTTCTTGTGCTTTTCCTTCTTGTTTTCAGGACATTCTCCCTTCATATGTCCTGGCTTGTTGCACCTGTAACAGATGACAATTTTGTCAGATTTTTTATTCTTGTTAGAATTAGCATTAGAAAATGAAGTGTTTCTTTTACCTGATGAATATTTCTTTTTGCCAGAAAGTTTTCCTTTTCTATATTTCAAGAATTTTCTGAATTGCCTGGTCATGAGGGCAATCTCATCCTCATTTGACTCAGACTCATCAGAACTGGTTTTATCCTGACTCTTGTCTTTGTTACTAGATGAGGCCTTTAGAGCTACTGGCTTGGTTTTGATTATATGTTCTTCATTTCTCTTAAATTGATTTCATATGTCATTAAAGATCCTATCAACTCATCCAAAGAAATTTTGGACAGATCTTTAGAATCTTCAATGACAGTGGCTTTTGTGTGCCAAATTGAAGAGAGAGAACGTAGAATTTTTCTTACCAAGTCAGCATCCGTATAGTCCTTACCTAAGCCTTCAGTCCATTGACTATGATCATAACCTGTAAAACATTTCAGAAATTGTCTCATTAGATTTCATCATGAATAATTCATATTCAGAGACAAGAATGTTAGCCTTAGTTTCCTTAACCTGAGATGTTCCCTCATAGAGTAACTCAAGTTTATCCCACATCTCTTTGGCAGATTTGCACATTGAGATTCTTGAGTACTCTTTGGGGTGAACAGCACATTGAATCATATTCATGGCACTGTAATTCAATGTAGCTCTTCTTATCTGTTCCCTAGTCCAGGTTTCTTCCTCTCCCTGGTTCTCATAGGGGCCTACCTCCACTACTTCCAGATTTCATAATTTTGGGCTCTAAGAAAAACTTGCATTCTATTTTTCCAATAAGAATAGTCCGTTCCATTAAAAATGGTGGCCTATTAATGGAATGACCCTCAGCTATGAACCCTCTGGAATCCATTGAATTAAAAAGATGGTGCAAAAAAGGAAACACTCAGCAAGCAAACAAATCACACAGAACACTCAGAAATTACTCAGATCAAATCAGATCAAGTGTAAACCCTCTCTGATACCAATTGAAGGATCGAGAAATGGTGAGGACAGATCTAGAAGGGGGGGGGGGGTTGAATAGATCTAGGCCTACTAATGCGGAAGCTTAACCAATTTTAAAAACTCTTGAATTAGAGGCAAATTGAAAAATAGATTTCACAGATCTGAAGATAATTGAGTGAGTTGGGCAAACGGAGTGTGAGAACAAATTGATTAGATGAATTCAAACGATCCTATGCATGCTTCTAACGAAGGATAAATTCAAACCACAATCAGATCAATGCACATAGATTTTTAGGTGGTTCGGAAATCACACCATGTGATTCCTACATCCACCCCTCACACAGTGAGGATCCACTAATCAACCTGGGTACAACACACACCCTGGAGCCTGACAACTCCAACAACTGAGTTTACAACTCACACAAACTCTAGAGTAAGACTACTCTAGAACCCTTAGCAAGACTGCTCAACTACAACTTGAGTACGACGACTCAAAACCACTGAGCTCGACGGCTCACAAACAACTTGCTAGAAAAACACAAGACTTAGATCCTCTAGCAACAGATCTAGTCCAACAAGAGTTAATTCATGAGACTCATGCAACAACCCATGCACAATCTCAGAATCACTCAGAAGAGAGAAGGAAAATGAGAATTGTATCAATGAGCTTTTCTCTTTAGATGTCTCCCTTAGAAGGTCGAATTGTGAAGAGCTTTGATCTCTGGAAGTTCCTGGACGATGCTCTGCAATCTGATCTTCAGGATCTTCCTTGAATTCTTCACAAGAGTCGGCTTCTACTTGATCTGCTTCCTTGAGTTGATCCAATTGCTTCTTCAACGATCAATTTCCACTTCTCATGCTTGAACAAATGAGAATTTGGCTTGAGGAAGCACCAGGAAGACAAGAACAAGGAGGAAAACCTTCTAGCCGCCAACAGGATTTCTCGGAGGCTCTGAAAGGGTTCTTGCATGTTGGATGGCCAATAGGAGGGTATTTATACCCCTAATAGTCCAAGTGTACCCTTGGGGGTTGTGGGCACACGATCCAAGGCTAATCCAACAATTCCCTAGGGTGCCACGTATCCAGGACAAAATTTAAGTCACAGAGATTCCGGAGTGTGTCGACCTGCCCATAGGGTGTGTCGACACACTGTCCCAGACTGGCAAATCAATTCCCTGGGAGAGGCATCTAGTGTCGACCTGATATCATCTCTGTCGACCTGCTGTAGCCATCTGAAAAACAGGCCTTCTGGGAAGGCTCTCTAGTGTCGACACCATCTGGTTAGTGTCGACCTGAGATAGTAGCCGTTAACATATTTCTCTGGGATCTGTCTTTAGTGTCGACCTGCCCTGGTCTAGTGTCGACACTAGATGACCATTTCTTCATCTTTTGCCTTAGGGCTTGGAACATTGTGTCGACACCAGTGTGAGGTGTGTCGACACCACCTTTTCAATAAATTTTTGTTCCTGAGAAATAACACAAAATCATTAGTTAAATATATTATCATGAATATAAATGATAATGTGCTTGGAAACATGCTTTTTGAATATTGTTATTTCATGTGTGATGCATTTCACATGTTCCATTGTTATGCATTAAAATCACAACTTGTCATCATCAAAATGTGAGGAAAATGAATTAATTTCACACTCAACCCAACACACTAGACAATTCAAAAATTCCTGAAATACAAGAGGAGAGGTACAGGTAACTCTAAACCTTTCCAAAAGAAAGACTTTGCTAATAAATTTGATACTAACAAAAAGTCTGAGATTGTCTGTTATGAGTACAAGAAGCAAGGGCACATGAGAGGAGAGTGCCCCGAGCTCAAAAAGAAGCTGAAGAAGGACAAATTCACTTTCAAGAAGGCCAAGGCAATGGTGGCCACTTGGAGTGATGAAGATGAAGATGAGAATGGTCAAGCTACCTCTGGAGATGACGAAGTCCACTGTCTCATGGCAAGAAGTGATGACTCAAATGAGGTAAATTCTTCCTTTGAAAGCTATTCAGTTGATGAATGGGAACTTATACTATCTTATTTGAAAAGTTCTGTGAATTTAAGTCTGAAAACAAAGCACTCAAGAAGAAAATCACTTCCCTTGTTCATGAAACTAGCAATAATGAAGAAATTGAATCCTTGAATAAGGTGATTGAAATGATGAAGCTTGATGAACAAACACACAGTGAAGAAATGGATAGCATGAAACTTAAACTTCAAGAAGTTCAAAAGGAAAGAGATGATCTAATGAACTCTCTTGAAAATCTTCAAAGTGAGCATGAAAATCTAAAGGAGAAATTGGAAAAAGCTGAAAAAGACATAAAAGGTAAGTCTAAAGATTTATCTAGTTTTGTCAAAAGTAAAAAGAATCTGGATGCAATTTTAGGTTCAAATGTTTTTGTTGCAAGACATGGGATTGGGTTTCAAAATGCAAGGCCAAAGGAAATTGGCAAAAATCTGTTAACAAATTTCATTGATTCCAGCCCAAGTTCAAGTAAACAAACCCCTTCAAAGAATAAGAAAAATCCTTCAAAGGGTAAGAAAGAAGAACCTAAAATGATCAAGTTTGTTCCTAGTCAATCTAAGGAATTTGCAACAAGCCCAAGACAGGACAAACAACAACCTCCTAAAGCTAAACTAACAAGGCAACAAAAGGGTAAAATGCCTATGCATGCTCCTAAAAAGGTAAAGCCCACTGCTGTTCAAAAATCATCATCATGCAAAATATGTAAAAAAGTTGGGCACAATGAAAAACAATGCTGGAATAGCCCAAACCAAATGAAAATCAAACAAGTTTGGATTCCTAAGCACTTGTTATTTGGCATGAATGATCTAACGGGAGCCAAAGTAATTTGGGTACCAAAACCTCTTGTCTGATCCACATGTGCAGGAATGCCTAGCAGCCTACAATCAAAACAAATGGTACTTGGACAGTGGCTGCTCGAGGCATATGACGGGCAACAAAGGAAAATTTTGTTTGCTCGTGGAAAAAGATGGAGGTCAAGTGATTTTTAGAGGTAACAACAAAGGCCAGATCATCGGCTCAGGTAAGGTTGGTAAGTTTGCCTCAAACTCCATAGACAATGTTTTACTTGTTGATGGCCTTCATCACAACTTGCTTAGCATAAGTCAATTGTGTGATAAGGGTCATAAAATTGTCTTTGAATCCAATTCATGTCAAATTCTTGATAAGGAAACAAGAAGTCTGAAATTTTCTGGAAAAAGAATAAACAACATCTACATGGTTGACTTAGATGATCCAGAAAATGATAAGTTGTGTCTTGTAGCAAACAAACATGACGAGCTTACATTGTGGCATCGTAGGCTTGGTCATGCTAGCTATAATGTGCTGCACAAGATCATGAGGCTCAAACTGGTAAGTGGATTTCCTGAAATTCCATTCAATAAAAATAAAAATTTTTGTGATGCATGTGCACAGGGAAAACAAACCGGAAATCCTTCAAATCAAAAGCACCGGTGAGTACTTCTAAAGCTTATGAACTGTTGCACATGGACCTATTTGGACCTACGAGAACACTAAGTCTCAATGGCAAGCGTTATGGTTTTGTCATTGTAGATGATTTCTCTATGTTCACTTCGGTGAAATTTCTGGCTCACAAGAATGAAGCACTGAATGTTTTTGAAGAATTTTTCAATAAAATTGAGTATGGAAATGTCAACAAGATATGCTCCATCCACACTGATCACAGGGGAGAATTTGACAACAACTCCTTCACTGATTTTTCCAGGAACCAAGGGATAGAACATTTGTTCTCCTCCCCAAGAACTCTAGAACAAAATGGGGTTGTGGAGAGGAAGAATAGAACCTTGGTGGAGATGGCTCGCACGCTTCTGGTCAAGAATCAATTAGCAAGAACCTTTTGGGCAGAAGCGGTAAACATGTCATGCTACATTCTTAACAGAGCCATGGTAAGACCGGTATTCAAGAAAACTCCCTACGAACTTCTGAAAGGTAAGAAACCCACCATTGGGTACTTTAGAGTTTTTGGTTCAAAAGTGTTCATACATAACAATGATAAAAATGATTTGGACAAGTTTGAAGCTAAGAGCGATCAAGGTATTTTTCTTGGATACTCAGAACACTCTAGAGCCTATAGGGTGTTTAATCTGAAAACTAGAACAGTGGAAGAAACTCCACATGTTGTATTTGATGAATTTCAAACCAAGCCTAACAGTTCTAATCTTTACAGGTTTGCAGATGAAACTGAAGATACAACACTTGGAGAACTACAAAGAAACCAAATGCAATCTCTAAAACAACTCTCAAAACTAAAAGTGGATATCTTCGCAGGTACGATGATGAAGATGACAAACATTTGTTCAGAAATGAAGAAGAAGTACCTGCACAAGATCCACAACAACAAGATCAACCTCAAGCTGAAAGTCCTCCAGCCACCCCTCCTCCAAAACAACCTCCTCAAATGCAAGATCAACCCGGACCTTCAACAGTCACTAATGTGAGGTATTCTAAAGCTCATCCACTTGAGAATGTCATAGGTGACATAAATGACTCAGTTCAAACTAGGTCTCAGGTTAATCAAATAGTTGAACATGATCATTTAGCTTTTGTATCTCAAGTGGAACCTAAAAATGTTGAAGAAGCATTAAAAGAAAACTCATGGATTGATGCTATGCATGAGGAGCTTGGGCAATTTCAACGAAATAATGTCTGGAGTTTAGTTCCTAGAACCTCTGAAATTTCTGTAATTGGGACAAGATGGGTTTTTAGGAACAAACTCAATGAAGAGGGCAAGGTGGTGAGAAACAAGGCTAGATTGGTTGCAAAGGGATATAATCAGGAGTTTGGTGTGGACTTTGAAGAATCCTTTGCACCTGTAGCTAGGCTAGAAGCAGTTAAAATCTTGTTAGCATATGCATGCTCAAACAAGTTTAAATTGTTTCAAATGGATGTCAAAACTGCCTTCTTGAATGGCTACATAAAAGAGGAAGTCTATGTCTCTCAACCACCTGACTTTGAGGATCATCATAAACCAAACCATATATTTAAATTGCACAAAGCTCTTTATGGTTTGAAACAGGCACCCCGAGCTTGGTACGACAGGCTAAGCACATTTCTGGTAAGCAAAAACTACTCAAGCGGTAAGGTGGACCAAACACTCTTTACAAAGAAAGTCCGCAATCATATCATAGTTGTTCAAGTTTATGTGGATGACATTATATTTGGTTCCACTAACCCTTCACTGTGTGAAGAATTCTCACAACACATGCACAGTGAATTTGAGATGAGCTTAATGGGGGAGCTTCAATTTTTTCTTGGTTTGCAGGTTAAGCAGTTAGAAGACAGATTCTTCATCAACCAAGAGAAATATGTAAAAGAACTGCTCAAAAGATTTCAGTTCGAACAAGCCAAGCCTGCCTCAACACCAATGAGCACAAGCATTAAGCTAGAAAGTGATGAGAAAGGTAAATCGGTAGATGCCAAACAATTCCGAGGTATGATTGGCTCACTCCTTATCTTACTGTAAGTAGACCAGACATACAATTCAGTGTTTGTCTTTGTGCTAGATACCAATCTAGTCCAAAGGAAAGCCATTTAATTGCAGTCAACAGAATTTTCAGATATCTCTCAGGTACGTATGACTTGGGACTTTGGTATCCAGCAGGTTTTAGTTTTGAGTTGATTTCTTATTCTGATGCAGACTACACTGGATGTAAAATTGACAGGAAAAGCACTAGTGGCTATTGCCAAATGCTTAGTGGTTGCATGGTTTCGTGGGCATCCAAGAGGCAACACTCAGTTGCACTCTCCACTGTAGAGGCAGAATATGTTGCTGCAGGGAGTTGTGCGACACAATTGTGGATAATAAAGTCAACTGTGTGACTATAACATCGATATTGGATGCACACCTATCCTATGTGACAACACTAGTGCAATCAATCTATCAAAGAATCACATTCAACACTCCAGGACAAAACACAGAGATTCGTCATCATTTCTTGAGAGATGAGGTAGCCAATAAAACCTTGGAAATTAGCTTCATACCCACTGAAAAACAATTGGCTGACATCTTTACCAAACCTCTGGCAGAAGATAGATTCACCACATTGAGAAGAGAACTGGGTTTGTGCAAATTGCAATGAAACTTAACACAAATGTTAAGCATATGTCCCTTGTGTGCCCTAACTATGAGGTATATCAAATGGTGATGTGTGGAAGAACAAGTTATGCTTGTTTGGAAACTCTCATTATGCGTGAGAAAATATTCTCCGCCAAGTATCCATAGTCCGTCATGTGCATGAAAGGGGCATGTACTCTACATATGGAATTAGTCTCTTTACAATTATGCCCATTCAAAATCTCTTTGAAAATCTGAAAACGCTTGAGGGTCTGTCTTACTACATGCTTGGTGTGCTTATTTGATTGGTCTATATGTGCAATTTGTCTTCATGAACTTGAGTATCTTTGTACAAAATAGTACACATTATGGGGGAGCAAGTTAAGGTTAGATGAATGCTAATGTGAAGGAAATCACTCAAATTTTGTCTATCTCAATTCCTCACAACCTTTGATCAATTCTGTCTTCATTCTATTCTTAAACTGCCTCTGAACAGGTATCTATCGACAACCTACAAGCACCCTGTCGATAGATCAGGTCAGACAGAACACTCTTTCTGTACACTGTGTACATCTGTCGACAGGTCCACTTTCCTCTGTCGACAGATATGTACAGTCTCTGCCTCCCAGAACCCTTAATCTTCTGTCTATGTGATCCTGTCGACAGGCCATTTCTCCCTGTCGACAGACACATTGAAAGTTGGAACTTCAAGCCCATTTCTTCACACATTCAGTGAGCAGCTTCATGTTTAAAAATAAGGTGTCTATAAGGTGTTAATGCATGTTTGACAACACCATGTACAAATGATATTTAAGCTATTCTTTATACCACTATGATTTTCACATACTACTCATGTTTGGGTTTAGGTTCTATCATTTTGGAAACATTTCACAACTCTCAAGGATACACCTCACTCCTCTAAATAATTTCTTTGTAGGCAAACATAGTTCTCATTTACTTGATCAGTCTTTTGGTCATGGAACTGTATGTCTAATATTGATAGCTAATCATATAAACTACTTGATCTTGAGCTTTTAAACCAATACTTGGAGAACAGCTACCTATTTCTAAAAAATAGCATTCACATAAGAAAAAGAAAAATCAACTTCAAATTGGGATAAATATAGAGCAATGCTGTGTTTTGCTGAGTAACCGGGGTGATGGGCATCACAAATGTCTGCCCTCACGTCAAAAGGCTCACTCATCAACTCTGTACAACGGTATGCTAGACACTTCCACTGAGTAACTGGGGGTATGGGCACTTGTAATGTCTATCCTCACGTCAAAAGGTGTGAAGTCCTCTTAAGTACCACTTTTTCCCATTGCCTTCCTGAATTACAAATAAAGAAAAATGAAATAGTGTGAAGCCTCCACTAAGTCATAAATCCCAAGGTCATTGGTTTTATGATTGTCTTGACATATAGATATTCATTTCATGCATCATTTGCCTATCAACAAAATGGGGATTGTGTTGTCTTACACTGCATTTATACAACGAAGGGTGAGAGTGCATTGTTCTTCATTTTAGTAGGTGTTTCTTAATGTTCTAACTTAAAATTCCTTGGGTATTATGTGTAAACCATTAGGGAAACGAAATGGCTTTTCATATCCATGCATATGGTAGGTTACAATGTGTGTTAACCTTTTATACACCTTCCATAAACCACTGCTCAGATGTTCCAATTCAGAAAATGCCAAAAACAACAAAAATTCAATTTCTGTCTGTCCCTGTTGACAGACACCAGGGCTCTGTCGACAGTCGACGGAAAAAATTTTTTGGAAGCCCAAACGGGGGCCAGTCTAGGGCGATTTTGGTGGGACCCGACCTTTAAACTCTCACACCCTTTCTATAAAAGGTTCCCATGCCCCTTCCACCCTTTCACAATTCCAAAACACCTCTTTCCCTCCTTCTCTACAAAACATCCTTCTCCAGGGCAACCGAAGAGATCCTTGCATCTTCTGCCCTCTCTTCCTCTCTTTGTCTTCTTCCTCTCTCCAGCCACCATCTACATCGAGCTACAACCTCTGATGGCTCCACCGGCCAAGAAGATGGCATCCTGTCGTCGTCCTCGGTCTCCCGAAGCCGGTCAGGCTCCAGGGCACCCGCCGAGCGTCGGTCGAAGCACCGGGAAGATCGTTTCGGATCGTTTTTCGGAGCTCATCATCCCGCCTACTCTTAGGCTTCTCGATGTCCATGGAACCTTCACGAAGCTCGTGCAGCCCCGCTACATCGACTTCGTCTCGCTCGAGGATATGTTTCCCGATATCCAGCCTCTATTTGATGTCCAAGGTTGGGCTCCCTTTTGCTATGATCACAAGCGGTACTCCTCAACCGCCGTGACTGAATTCTACAACAACCTCCGATTGTCCAGCAGCTGTGAGTTATACTCAAAGGTGAAACAGACTCACTTTCTGATAACTCCAAACCTCTTATCCACCGCCTTGCAAATCCCCAACACCGGGATAGACATCAAGTCCCATCATCCAACCCCCGAAGAGTACCACACTCTCATTACTCTGCAGCCTTACGATCCTACTGATCGTAAGCAACTAAATGCCAACTCATTCCCTCCACTTCATCGCCTCATCCATCACATCTTCACCACCCTCATAGTTCCCAAGGATGGTAGCCGAGAACTTGTGACCTCCCTTCACAAGTCTCTGCTTCATCAATTCCTACTAGCTGAACCCATCAACCTCCCTCTCCTCATGGTCTCTATTCTTCGACTATGCGTTCGCTGTGCAAAGAGATCTATGCCCTATGCATGCCAACTCACTTCTCTCTTCGTATTCATTGGCATTCAAATCCCAAAGGAGGAGATGACGGATCTCAAATCCTGTAGCTCCTATGACCTCACGGCTGCTCAGAGGATGAGCTACAAGTTGGTAGATGGCCTTGTCACACGAGACCTCAAGGGCAAAGGAGCAGCTGCTGCTAAGGATGATGGTGCTGACGAGGAAGATGAAGATGAAGAAGATGCTGAAAATGAAGAAGACTCCCAGTCGGAGCCACTAGATGCTCCGGGAGATGCTACTGCTGATGTTGCTGAGCCTTCCATCCGTTAGCTGCTTGCTCAGTTACAACTTCAGATGACAACAGGGTTGATAGGCAATGCAAGAATGGACACAATGGACTCTAGCATTGCAGCACTGGATTCGCGTCTGGACACCATTATTACTGAGCGTCCTACACAGCCACTTGAAGAATATGCTTAGCTAGTTTTGTGTCTAGGATTGACTCCAGTCCTATTATCTTAGTTTCATTTGAATCATATTCTATTTTATGTATGTTGCTTTCAAATGGTAATCATGCCATGTCTTTCCCTTACATGTATTTCTCCTATTAGCACCTCATGTACTGTGTATGCCTTATGGAAAATCAATGCAAATCTTTGTTTTGTGCATAATACATGTGCCTCTGTGTGTGCTTTTGGATGTTGTCAAAAGGGGGAGAACACTCAATTATGCACTTACTAATTGATTAATTTTGTCATCATCAAAAAGGGGGAGAATGTTGGGTTCACATTCTAAATAATAAATACAACATGTTTTTTTGATGATGAACAATGTAAACAAATGTGAACAATATGAATTGAGTTTAATGTATGAGATCTTCATACAAATGACTTGTCACAATAACTTGGTACAATGCTTGATTATATATGTTCATAATATCTCACTAACTATGTTTACTAATGTAGGAGATATACTATGCAAGTCATGTGCCAACAACAAGTATGAAAGATCAAGAAAAGTCAAAAGACAGTGTACCTGTCGACAACCATCAAGACCCTGTCGACAGATACCAATAGTCAGCAACATACATGTTCTGGAAAACAAGCCCCGTCGACAGCAACAAAGCCTCCTGTCGACAGAAGCATACAGTCAGAAAATCACAGTTCTGGAAAACATGTGCCTGTCGACAGCACCAAGGCACCTGTCGATAGATGCACATAGTGAGATCTTCAATAGAACTTCCAGACTTCTGGAACTTGGCACATTGTTGATCCCTGTCGACAGCAGGTGTATGACCTGTCGACAGATGTACAGAAGCTTCATATACGGGAAGTTTGAAAGTTACCAAACTTGGTGTTTCCTTCTACCACGTCTCTCCATATGTAAACACCAATATATAAACATCCTTTTGAAGCAAATCTCGTACACAAGCAGCCTCCAAGCAAAAACCCTAAAGAGTTCTCAAGAGAAGTCTTGTTCTGCTGCTCTGCTTCAACCTACGCCCAGAACCAAGAAGAGAAGTCTCTCCAGCGGAGGTGAAGCCTGAACATCGTGGATTCAAGTGTCTCCATCAACTTGTGATCATCAAGATGAAGCTTGAAGTCCATCCAGACGTTTACCAGAAGAGTTTACAAATTTGGATTTGTTCTTCAACTCTCAAACTCTTCTCTGTTTCTACTTTTTCATATCTATGTGTATGTGTTGTGTTTCAAGCAGTCCTTGTGCTTGATACACGTGTGTGGGTGTTGATCTGATCGTGGTTGCACATCAGATAACACGTGTGTGTGAGTTGTAGTTTGTGAACTAGCTCATAAGCAGATTGTTCTGCGTGTGTGTGTGGCCCGTGGATGTAGGATACACAAGTCGTGTACTCCGAACCACGTAAATCTGCGTGTCTCGTGGTTGAACGCTTTTACGCTAGAGTTTGGTAGGCACGACGTCTATACACACGTATGTTGTTTGCTATCTATCTGTCATCAAGTGACACACATCCACACATAGCTTAGAGTTTAATATTGTTTTGATAATCTGTGTTTTAAAGAAAAGAAGGTGATAAACATTTTTAATCGGTAGTAATCTATTCAACCCCCCTTCTAGATTACCATATACGGAATTCTGCAACCCTTCATTCTT
>JACBKR010003532.1:0-28815 GCA_014218235.1 Colocasia esculenta
GAGTTAGCAATAGTGCCTCATGACATACATGGCACTCATTCATTGTGAAGGTGTGCAGTTTCTCAGCACAGATGCCATTGCTCTGTTGGATTTTACAAGATTTTGGAGAGTTTGTGAGATAGAATTCAAATACATTAAATCATCAGTTGCAAACAAGGAAATGTTTTAAGTTCAAAGCACAATTTGATGTTTAGTCTAGGAAGAGATCTGATTTCTGTGGATTGAGAGACATAGTTGAAAGTTGATTAGTAAAATATAATAAATCACTCAAGGTTCATTTGTGACTCTAGACTTTAGAATGAGGACATCATGCATTGAATTGATGAAATGTAAGAAGAGTTTAAAGTTTGCAAAAAGATGACTTGTGAATTTTCTAGCTCCCCCTGAGATAATGATTTCAACCACTTTTCATCAAAATAAAGATATGCAAATTTTTGAAATCAGAAAAATTTTCTTCTTAGACAACAAAGACTCCCCCTCAACAATTGCATATCCATTTCTTGGTACTTGGCGGAGACACATACTCTCGCATAGTGAAAGTGTCCAGACAAGCATAACCTGTCCTTCTCCAAGTCACCATTTGATATACCAAGAGATGTCAATCAATAAGAATTGAAGAATTCATTATCAAAAAGAAGGAAGTGAAAACTAGCAAGTTTTTGAAATCATAAGAGTATTCTCTTTAACAATAAAAGCTCCCCCTCAACTATTGCATATCAACTTCTTAGTACTGGCGGAGACATATACTCTCGCAGTGAAAGTGTCCAGACACATAACTTGTCCTTCTCCAAATCACTATTTGATATACCAAGAAGTTTCAACACAATCAGAAGTGGAGAATTATTGTAAAAGGGAAATAGAATTGAAAGTGAGAGAGATATGAACAATGTAGCTTGAGGAAGCAAGAAATTATGAAATGCAAGAACTCCCCCTTAGATAATGCATAGCACTCAACCCAAACCTTAAGAGAGATCAAGAAGATGGGCATTTACAAAGACCAAGTTCTCTTCTTAAAGATGAAAATCTGTTTTCAGGAAGGGGTTTAGTGAATATGTCTGCAATTTGTTTTTCAGTTTCAATAAAATGGAGTTCAAAAGATTTCTTTGCAACCTCATCTCTCAAGAAATGATGCCTAATTCAATGTGTTTTGTTCTGGAGTGCTGAATGGGGTTTTTAGACAAATTTTGGCACTAGTGTTATCACATAGGATGGGTACACACCCTAAATCTTGGTTTAATCAAGAAGTTGATGTTTCACCCAGAGAATCTGAGTTCCACATCTACCTGCTGCAACATATTCAGCTTCTGCAGTTGACAGAGCAACTGAATGTTGCTTCTTAGAAGCCCAAGAGATAAGGCACCCACCTAGAAATAAACACAAGCCACTTGTGCTTTTCTATCTAACTTACACCCGCATAATCAGCATCACAATAGGCAAACAATTCTAACTTGCAACCAGCAGGATACCAATTCCTAAGTCACATATTCCAACAAGATATTTAAAAATTCTTTTCACAGCAAGCATATTACTTTCTTTAGGATTAGATTGGAATCTAGCACATAAACACACACAGAACTGAATGTCAGGTCTAGAAGTAGTAAGGTAGAGCAGAGAGCCAATCATACCTCTGTAGGTCTTTGGATCTACTGACTTACCAGATGGGTCTTCTTCTAGCTTAGCATTTATTGCAATGGGTGTGCTTGAGTGTTTAAGGTTCTGAAAGTCAAACTCTTTAATAGCTCCTTGACATATTTGGTTTGACTGATGAAGATTCCTTCATTGTTTGGTTCACCTGCAATCCCAAAAAGAATGTTAAATCTCCCATTAAGCTCATTTCAAATTCATTCTACATTTGATTTGAAAATTCAGTGCAAAGGCCTTTATTGGTGAGCAAAAAATTATGTCATCAACATAAATTTGGACCACAATTATTTGATTTTTTACTATTTTTGTGAACAAGTTTTGATCAACATTACATCTAGAATATCCTTTTTCAAGTAAAAAGGAACTCAACGATCATACCAAGCTCTTGGAGCTTGTTTAAACCATAGAGTGCCTTATTAAGCTTGAAAACATGGTTAGGATATTTTTCATTTTCAAACCAGGAGGTTGTTCAACAAAAACATTTTCCTTTATTATCCATTTAGAAATGCACTTTTGACATCCATTTGAAAGACTTTGAATTTCATGGAGGATGCAAAAGCAAGGAAAATTCTCACAGCTTCTAGTCTAGCTACAGGGGCATAAGATTCTTCAAAGTCAATTCCAAATTCTTGGTTTACCCCTTTGCAACTAGCCTAGCTTTGTTTCTAATTACTCTGACCAGATTCATTCAATTTATTTCTGAAACCTATCTAGTACTAATCACTGCTTGGTCACTAGTCTAGGTACTAATTCCCATACTTGATTTCTTTCGAATTGATGAAGCTCATCATGCATGGCATCAATCCAATCAGAACTGGATAAGGCTTCATCAATTGACTTGGGTTCAATTTGGGAGATTAGAGCTAGTGGTCTTCTTCAATATTTTGCAAGAAGGATGATATGGTCCTAACTCTATCATTTAAGTTGCCAACTACACTGTCTAATGGGTGATCTCTTAGAAAACGAGGTTCAGAAATTACCTGTTGAGAAGTGCCCACTTCTGGAGCAATATTACCTGAACCACTTGAAGATGGTGAGTTGTTGTTCAGGTTCTCTTCAATGTTGTTAATCTCCTCAACGGTTGGTGAAGAATCCACAATGAGGTCATCTTCTTCATTGTCTTGTTTTTCCTGCAAGATTTAGAATCATTAGTGGAAAAGGAATTTTCATCAAAATAACATGTGGTGATTCTTCAACAGTTTTGGTTTTTAATATGTACACTTTGAAAGCCCTTGACACTTCAGAATAGCCAAGGAAGATAGCTTCCTGACTCTTAGCATCAAACTTGTCAAGGTTTTCTTTGTTGTTATTGTGTACAAAACACTTGCACCCAAAAGTTTTGAAGTAAGCAACAGTTGGCTTTTTGTTTTTCAACAATTCATAGGGGGTTTTTCTGATCTTTGGTCTGACCAAAGCTCTGTTTAGGATGTGATTGGCTGTGTTAACAGCTTCAGCCCAGAAGGATTGGGCAGATTACTTCCTAAGAGCATGGATCTAGCCATTTCCACAAGAGTTCTATTCTTCTTTCCACAACTCCATTTTGTTCTAGAGTTCTAGGTGAAGAAAACTTGTGAAAGATTTGAAATTCAGCACATAGATCAGAAAAGGATATGTTATCAAATTCACCCCCATGATCAGTTAAAATATTTTTGATTTTAAATGGATAAGTTGTTAAGATAGTGGTACAGAATTCCTGAATTCAAGGCATGCATCACTTTTGTGGGATAGAAAAATAACCCAGGTAAATCTAGTAAAGTCATCAATGATTACAAACCCATATCTCTTGCCACTTAGGCTTAGAACTCTTGTTGGCCTAAAGAGGTCCATGTGAAGAAGTTCTAGTGGCTTAGATGTGAGTACTTCATTGAAGGCTTTAAATGATTTCCTAGTTTGTTTTCCTTTAGCACAGATCCCACAAATTTGACCTTCAACACTAGAAAAAGATTCAGGAAGACCTTTAACCAGATTCAATCTTAACAACTTATTCAAAGTTCTGAAACTTGCATGGCCAAGTCTTTTGTGCCAAGTCCATGCAATTTAATCTTTATTTGCTACAAAACAAAGATTTTCAGAAAAGTTTTTATTTAGGTTGATCATGTAGACATTGTTTTCTCTTTTTGCAAAGATTTGATTTTATCAGATGATGAGTCAATTATCTTACAAAAATCAGATTCAAACACAACTTTGTGACCTTTGTCACATAGTTGGCTGATACTGAGCAAATTATCAATCCATCAACTAACAAAATATTATCTACTGAGTTTGAAGAAGTTTGACCAACCTTACCAGATCCAATGATCTTTCCTTTATTTTTACCTCCAAAGGTGACTGACCCTCCTCCTTTTCAATTAGACAGGAAAATTTGGCTCTATCTCCAGTCATGTGTCGTGAACACCCACTATCAAGAAACCAAACATTGGTGTTGGGTGCACGACCTTCCTGCACAAAGATCAATGGAGAGAGATTTTGGTACCCAAACAGAGTTGGGACCATAGAATGATTTAACAAAGACATCAAATCCTTTCTCACCCAAATTTGATTTGTTTTTGACTTTTGTTTTGTTACTTTGGTGTTTTCAGCCTTTTTCTGTTTGTTCTTTCTTTTAGGAATGAAAGCACCAAGATCTTGTTTTTGGAGGAGGGGAGTTTTTCATTTCAAAATTGGAGTTGAGATTAGGAGGGGAATCCATGGTTTGTTGGTACATCAAGAATTTGGATAATAGAATTGAGGATATACCAACAGGGATTTTCATACCATGGTTCCAAGGATTAGTCCAATTTTCTTGAAGTGTTGTCTTGGAAGTCCAAGGTTTTTCATGGATTATTTATTTTTCCTTTTTTCTTATTTTTCAGATTTTTATTTGAATTTTTGGTTGAGTTGTTTATGGTTTTTGGTGTTGAGCAGGTCGACTTCTCCTGTACCGGTGTCGACACATCAGTCACAGAAGTCTTCTTCTTGTGGACTGGTGTCGACCTGTCAGGGGACTGTGTCGACCTGATAGTCTTCTTTTTTTTTGGGTTTTTGATTTGTTTTGAGTTTTGTTGGGTTTTGTTTGCTGTTTGTTGGATTTCAGTGTTTTCCAGATTAGGACCCTTGACAAATTTAATCAATGGTGCTTTTCCCTTTTTCTCACCAGATTTATCTTTTGTTGGTTTCTTTTTGTTGAATCCTAATCCATGAGATGTGGTAGTCATGTTGGATCCTAGCAATGCTCTAGGTTATCTTGGCCTTTTGTGAAGGTTTGGATAACCTCCTCCCTTTCCTTTAGCTGGTTTTTAAGAGTTACAATTTCTTCAATTTCTGTTGTTTTTTCTTGTTTTTCAATTTCCAGCTTTTCATTTAAGTTTCTGAATTCTTGGGAGGCCTTTTGAGAGGCAAGTTTCAGTCATCAATTAGGTTCAGGAGATTCTCTTTTCTTCAAGCAATTCTGTTACTTCAGTTTCCAGTTCACAAGTTCTATTGTTTGAAGATTGGTTATGATAAGATTTTCAATTTTCTTTTTGATGTGTTTATTTTCTTTTCTCATTTCAGAATATCTTTCAACTAGTTCTGCATACACATCCTGCCAATCTTCAACAGTATAGTCTTCAAATGAAGTATTTACCTTTTCATCTGTGCTGTTGGCCATGAAGCAAACCTCCTCACTTTCAGAGCTTGAGGTTTTCTTCTCTTCTTTTTCCTCACTTGTGTCTTCGTCAGACCAAGTGGCCACCATGGCCTTTGGCTTCTTGTACTTCTGGAATCTCTTGTGCTTTTCCTTCTTGTTCTCAGGACACTCTCCCTTCATGTGTCCTGGCTTGTTGCACCTGTAATAGATAACATTTTCATCAGGTTTATGATTCTTATTGAAATTGGAAGAGGAAGTGTTCTTCTTACCTGAAGGAAATTTTTTTTCCCAGTCATTTTCCCTTTCCTATATTTCAAAAATTTCCTGAATTGTCTGGTATGAGGGCAATCTCATCCTCATTCGACTCAGATTCTTCAGAACTTGTCTTATCCTGATTTTTATCTTTGTGCTTGAAGAGGCTTTGAGTGCCATAGGCTTGGTCTTAATGATGTGTTCTTCATTTCTTTTAAGTTTATTTCATATGTCATTAAAGATCCAATCAATTCATCCAAAGAAATTTTGGACAAATCTTTTGAATCTTCAATAACAGTGGCCTTGGTATGCCAAGGTGAAGAAAGTGAACGCAAAATTTTTCTTACCAAGTCTGCATCAGTATACTCCTTACCCAAAGCCTTGAGTCCATTGACTATCACCATGAATCTGGCAAACATTTCAGAAATAGATTCGTTATATTTCATCATAAAGTTCATATTCTGAAACTAAAATATTTGCCTTGGTCTCCTTGACCTGAGATGTTCCCTCATAGAGTAATTCGAGTTTATCCCACATCTCTTTGGCAGATTTGCACATAGAGATTCTCGAATACTCCTTGGGATGGACAGCACACTGAATCATGTTCATGGCACTATAATTCAGTGTAGCTTTCCTTATTTGTTCCCTTGTCCAGGTATCTTCTTCTCCCTGGTTCTCATAGGGACCCACCTCTACAACTTTCCAGATCTCATAGTTCTGGGCCCTTAAAACACTTGCATTCTATTCTTCCAATAAGAATAGTCCAAACCATTAAAGAATGGTGGCCTATTTATGGAATGGCCCTCAGCTATGAAACCCTTTGAGTCCATGACACTTAAGTAAATGCACAGAGAAAGAGTTAAACAAGCAAGCAAACAAACAAGCAAACAATCAAACACTCAATACTCAGAAACAAAAACTGCTCAGTTCAAATCAGATCGATGTAAACCCGCTTTGATACCAATTGAAGGATCGAAATGAATGTGAGGAAAAGATCTAGAAGGGGGGGGAATGAATAGATCTTAGCCACTTTTGCGGAAGCTTAAGTAATTTGAAAACTATTTAGAATCAGAGGCAATGTTATCAGTGAAAAACTACAGATCTGATTAGATTTGAGTGAGTTGAAAAACTTAGATGTGAAGCAAGTTGATTAAGTGAATTAAAAACGGATCCTATGCAAGCATCTAGCGGATGAATCAATCAAACCACAGAAGACAAATGCACAAGGATTTTTTAGGTGGTTCGGAAATCACCCAAGTGATTCCTACATCCACCCCTCACAACCTGTGAGGCTTCACTAACACAACTGGGCTACACACCCAAAGGAGCCTAACAACTCCAACACTTCAGAGCATACAACTCACACGACCTCTAGAGCAAGACTACTCTAGAAACACTGAGCAAGACTGCTCAAACCAACCTTGAGCTAGACAACTCAAACTGAGCTCGACGGCTGATAACCCTGAGCACAATGCTCACACATTTGAGCATAAAGCTCACACTACAACTTGCTAGACACCAACTTAAGACTAAGATCCTCTAGCAACAGATCTAGTCGAAATTTGAGAACTCTAAAGAGAGTTATGCAGAAGCACTTGCATAATCTCAAAAGATATCTCAGAAGAACAGAAGAAAGGATAAACTGTATTGAAATGCTTCGTTCTTCAGTGTACTCCCTTGTAGAGCTTGAATTGGGAAGAAACTTGTGAAGCTTGAAGTCCAAGTCGATGCTCTGCAATCTGAGAAGTTGGATCTTCCTCGAATTCTTCACCAAAGAAGTCTTCTACAGGATCTGCCTCCTTGGAATGCTTCAGAGGAGTCTTCAGGAATCAAATTCCAATTCCCACACCTTGAATTGGTGGAAATTGGTCTTCTGGAAGCACTTGGAGAGCAGAGGAAGGAGACACGAGCTCTTTTTGGCCGCCGGGAGCTTTTTGGAGGCTCTAAGAGAGTTGGGTCTCTTCTCTGATGTGAAGGCTGGACGAAAAGACCTTTTATATCCTTAGGATTCCAAAGATACCCTTTTGGGTACAAGGGCACGTGTTCCTAGGAAGATTCTGATCGCCCTAGAAGGACACGTGAAACCATCAACTTTAGGATGAAAAGTTTCCGTAGTGTGTCGACCTGCCCTGGTGGTAGTGTCGACACACTGTCCAGAATATGTAAAACGATGTTCTAGGAAGAAGGTCCCGTGTCGACCTGCTCTGGGGTGTGTGTCGACCTGCTGTCCCAAATCTGCAAACTGGCTATTCTGGGAACGGGATCTAGTGTCGACCTGCTCTGAGAGTGTGTCGACCTGAGTAGGCTAAAACCTGAAAACTTCAACTCGTGTCGACACACTCTTGACTTGTGTCGACACAGTCTCAACATTTTTGCACATTTTGCCTTTGAATCTGTGTTGATGTGTCGACACCATTGATGGGTGTGTCGACACATCTTTTGCATAAAAATGTTTGTACCTAAAAATAAACACATATATCATTAGTTAAATGATTTATCATGACCATAAATGATAAATGTGGTTTGAAAAATACTTTTTGAACATGAATTTCAGGTATGATGTTTTTGACATGTTTCAATTAAATTACTTTAAGAACACCTCTTGTCATCATCAAAATAGGAGGGAAATGATATGAATTTGCATTCAACCCCAAAATATCAGCAATAGATCGACTGAGGGAAACTGGAGCTTTATCCGCCACAATGAATGAGCTTTTAGCCACATTAATAAGCTGACCCGAGGACCCCTCATACTTCTTAAGAAAATTCATAAGCCGCCTGATGTGTCTAACAGAACCATTGGAAAAAATAAGCGTGTCATCAGCAAAGAGTATGTGAGATACCAGAGGACATCTTTGAAGGGTCTGAAACGCTCCACCATTACTGCGGTAGAATAATGAGCTGAGCCCCCTACTTAAAGCTTCCTCAGCAAGAATAAACAAGGATGGTGCAAGAGGATCACCCTGGAGGAGACCTGATAATGGATAATTATTGATGATAATCATGATGATTTATTATCTACTGATCCTTATTTTTATATTAATCCATTATTATTTTGTTACAAAAAGGATAATTTGATTAAATCTTTATATGTGCTTCGTTTGCAGGATAATGGGCCACTCAACAAGAATTTGCTAATGGACCAGGATGGATAAGAGACAATGAAGAGATATTCTAATTTTAAAATATATTTTCTCTTTCTCTCTCTTTCTTTCTAATTTTTAAAACTCTCTCATTTTAATCTCTCTTTATTTTTAAAACCCTTCCTCCTAATTCTCTCTTCTTTCCCCTCTTCCTTCTATCTATATTTTTAAAAGAAGTCCTTCCCCACTTATTTTCCTTCCCACTTCTATCTCTTTCCCTCCTGCGATCTCTCTCTCCTTCGATCCCTTTCTTCCTCTCTTCTCCTTCTCTTTTCTCTCTCTTCTCGGACACACAGAAGCAGCAGCACCAGGCGCCCTGCCCGCGCGCCGCCTGGCTGCCCGCCTGCGCCCTCGCGCGCCCCCCTACCGCGCCCGCGCGAGCCCCCGCCTGCCAGCGCCGCCTGCCTGCCGCGCCCTGCCGCCTCCACGCGCCCGCCTGCGCCGGGCCTGCCCGCGCGCGGACCCCTGCCGCAGGCCACGCTGCCCAGCCCCGCACAGCCGAGCACGCCCTTCCTCTCCTCTCTACGTGCATGCATGCACGTAGAGAGGCACAACTCGCTCTCTCTCTCTCCTCTCAGCGCTCTCTCTCTCCTCTCTCTCTCGCCTCTCTCTTTCTTCTATCGCTCTCCTCTCTCTTCTCTCTCCTCTATCCCCTCTCTCCCTTTCATCTCTCTCTTCTCTCTCATATCTCCCGCTCCTCTCTCTCTACTCTCTCCTCTCTCCTCTATCTCACGCGCTCTCTCTCTTCTCTCTATTTTCTCTCTTCTCTCTCTCCTCTCGCTTTCTCTCTCTTTTCTCTCTCCTCTCTATCGCCGCTCCTCTCTCTCTCTCTTCTCTCTCTCTTCTCTCTCCTCCTCTCTCTCTCTCTTCTTGCTTTCTCTCTCTCGTTTCTCTTGTTTTCCCTTATTCTCTCTTTAATTAAAGTTGTATGTTAGATGCACATTATTTCTTTTATTTAAATAAAGTTTGTTAGTTATTTTGTTCACTATTTGTACCCTCCGTCTCTCTCTCTTCTATTCTCCTCTTTCTACCTTCTCTCTTCACCTTCTTGTCTCTTTAGATTTATTTTAGTGTGGATATGCTTGTGTTAAGAGATTTAGAATATCTTGTTTAGTTAATCGGTCACTAGGTATTTTCTTACTCTCTTCCATTCGTAATAGTCTTTCTCTCTCTCTCTCTTAATATCTCTCTCTTTATTTATTTAGTTTAGCTTAGATTTATTTAACACAACTTAGTTTTAATATCACCACGTTATTTTCCTAACTAAAAACTCAAGGTTTTCAACTCTAAAATCTTTTTCCCCGTGGATTCGACTCGGCTCTCACCACTTAACTATTGTCAAAATATTTAGTGTAGGCCGATAATTTTGAGATTGTTAGTCACGTGTTTAACGACGCATTCGTGGACTATCAATTTTTGGCGCCGTTGTCGGGGAATTAGATTTTTAGTTTTGATAATCTTAGTTTTCTCTTGTATATATTCAGGCTAACATTTTCTTTCTTTTTGTAGGTATCAAATAAAGAGTGAAAAATCCTGAAAATTGTAAAATTGAAGAATCTGTCAGAAATCTGTCACTAAAAGGGAGGTCTGTAAGTAAAAGGGGTTGTTTTGGAAAACAAATCCGAAAATTGCACAAAAAATCAGAAAAATGGTAAGTGAGGTGAGTTTCCTTCTTTCTCTCACTCTTTCTATTTGTTTTACTTTCCAAAAGAACGAGGGATTGCGTTGGAGGTAAGTACCCTTAAAACCCTCTTGATTGAGTTTTCTTTTTTTTTAGTTGCCATGTTTAGATAATTCATTAAAAAAAAGATCAATCACTTGAATCCAATAAAAGATGTCATGTCAAGATTAGAAACCTTCCATCTTTAGGACATGCATCATTTAGATTTCCATCTTAGTGATTTTTTTTTTGAAAAGTTTCCTTCTTGTCGAAGATTGCGGGAGGCAAGGTGAGAATCTCAACTTTCTTAAAAGCATGATCATGCATTGCCATGCTTGCATAGAACCCCTTGCTTGATTTTGTGGTGTGCACATCATTTCTAAAATATTTTAAGGGCAGTTTCCTTAACAGATAAGGTGGGGATTTGATCACCCTTCCTTAGCCCAAACCACAACTTCCTGCATCTTTTGCATTCCCAAGCCCAATAAAAGAAAGTAGAAACTTGACCTAGGGTTCGCTTTGAGACTTAGGCCCACTTGGGCCCACTATCAAGTTTGGAGACTGGTGTCTAAGGCTAGAGGTTTATTGGCAAATGCCTAAGTGGACAAGTGGTTACTTAATTAGGTCCCTGTGAGAGCAGGGGGAACCTCCCACTTTCCCACCTCTTACCTGGCCAGTTAACGGCTTGAGAGTGGATTTGAGTTAGGCCTCAGTTGATTAGTGAGAAATCAAATGTATATGTCCTAGGGAACCATAGGTGTCATAGGATTAATTGTTTGCTAACTTTTTTGAAAATACAAAAAAATCAGATATTTAAAAAAAAAAAAAGAAAGATTTATGTGGGTTGACAATCATGGTTATGAAATTGGCACTTCAATTGGACAAATTGGATCAGCCCACTATGGTATGCACTCTCAACCTCACCCACTTTATCCATCACCTCTACTTACCAGTCCAATGGCTCCAAATGGACTCAAGCCCATCTGATTCATGGTCACCCAATTAAAGATCACATGTATGATTCAGGGTGGAGGAAATATGTTGACCCACTTTACATCTCATCACCTCCCTCAACCCAAGAACAGACCCAAACCTTTCAAGTGTTATCCACACCACTCCTTACTCCTACAAAAGTTGACCAAGGTGTCTCCCCTGAAAAATTGAGTTTACTCTATCAAGATCCTCAAGGGGAAATTCAAGGACCCTTTCTAGGTGCCGAAATCATATCATGGTTCGATCAAAATTTTTTTGGCATTGATCTACCTGTGTGCTTAACAAATGCTCCTGAAGGCACACCCTTCCAACCACTTGAGAAGTAATGCCACATTTAACACTTAGAGATCAACCTATTCTGGCCCAAGCCCAAAGTCCACATATCCACAACTTTCAACATTGGGCCCAATGCCAAATTGATATTCATGACAAAAGCCATCATGAGGGACATGTATATCCACAGTCCACTTATACTTCTCCCCCACAATCAGGCCTATTTGATGATCAATTTGGGCAATTTATGCAAAAATTCCATGATAACCAACAAGTCTTTGAGCAAACATTCGCCATAAACAACAAGAATTAGAGCAATCCTTTGTCAAAACTGACCTCCTGATTGCTCAACTCATAGAAATCAAAAGGAGGAAAGATGGCCAATCACCATGTCAACCCATTGACAATCATGAGCATCATTATCTTGATTGTGACCAACAACTTGACTCTCAAATTCCATTCGAAACTTCTCAGTCCAATATGATTGTGGACATGCCCACTTGGAAAATGAGAGATAATATTAATGAGTCAAATCAAGAGGAGATGGGTGCCACTAAAAATCAATCCATACTCTTGGCCCAACTTGAAACTGATCATCAAGAAGACTCCATCCATAATGTCATACTTGAGGAAAGCTCTAGTGAGTTAGCTGAACTCAAGTTGGGGGGAGACGAAAAAGAATGTCACTAGATGTTGGGCCCAAGTTTGATGTGACATTGTTTCAAGTGGGTGACAAAGAAGAAGTGAGTGTGGAGAAAGAGCTAGGTGTAATCATCAATCATTCTTATTGGGTAAGAGATGAATTAGCAATTCTGCCTAAGTCCACATTGACTGGGTCTCTCTTGATGTTGAGAAAGACATAGAATTCCTACCTCACCCTAACCTTGGCAAATCCAACATTTCATGGACATGCTATCACTAGCTGATTGGTCAACTACACTTGAAGCTTTTAAGCATCCTTGTGTTGAAAGTCATATCCATTTCATTCCAGATCATGCTACTATTTTTGACACAAGTCAGCCTGGGAGTTTAAACAATCCTCTGAGCATCAACTCAATCTGACCTGAACATCATGAAAGAGGATCTGAAAATGGAAGTTGTGGTGAAAATGGAGAAATAATAAAGTCCGCATTGATGTGTTCAACACATATAAAGATCTTAAGTGTGCAAATGAAAATTTCTTAATTGAAGATATGATCTTGAATACCCCAATTTCTCTATCATTTAATGATATGAAGGGTAAGTTGGCCCACTTGACCCACCATGGCTGGTGATGCCTACAAAGAAAAAATTTGGCGTCAATTGATTGGGGGTGTTACGTGACCCTGTTACCCCCATGTGTCTGGCTGAAGACATTAAACTTAGCGCTTGTTGGGAGGCAACCCAATATTTTTAGGAGAATTGATTTCTATTGATTTTGTTTTTATTTTGTGTCTTAGGTGTTTGCTGGCCACTATCCTTTGATAAAGCTAGTATGCAACCACCCGCATGTGATCATCAGGTTGCATCTCTCCGTTCTTAACTTACATTGGCTTTATTCTATTGTCATTACTTTTATGCCATTGAAGACAATGTCATTTAAGTTGGGAGGAGAGACAAATTGTATTTCAAATTTTTGTCCCTAACATTATGCTTCATGCTTCATATTTCATGCAAGAATTTTTTTTTTTTTTTTTTGCTTCTAGCTTGACTCATATTGTGTACTTGTGAAGGTGGTGAGTTGAAGGGAGTTAACTAGTTATGTTTTTAGCATCTTCCTCAAAATACATTTGAAATTTCATCAACACAGTAAAGTATTGTTTTGAGCTATTCAAATGGATGATGAGATTTTTACCGAACATTCAGTTGATTGATGATTTCTACATTCCTATTGATGACCAATCGTGGGGAAAAAGCTACCTGCCTACAAATAAATGTAAAAATGTGTGTAGTAGTGAAAAAAAAAAAGAGAAACATGGAAATGCCCCTGATCTTAGTAACCGGGCCTGTGGCTCCTAAGGTAAGAGTTGAGGCTCGCGTCAAACGGTGAAGGAAGTGCAGCACCATGTAAATGAAAAAAAAATAAGAGAGCATGAAAAAAAAAGAATTAGGCGAAGTGAAAGCTACCTGTAATTCGAGGATCGAATTTAAGGAGTGTAGAGTTGATACCATCCTTGAGTGATAAGTAAAAAGCTGCACTCTCTTATTAATGCTCAAACATTATACAAAAAGTCATGAAATTTTGTGTGTATCTTGAAGAACTGTCTAAAGACATGAACTGACATATTTGCCTTTGACACTCTCGATTGAAACTTGAAATACTTATGGCCAAGCATTCTCATTCTTACTTTCTTGTCATGAAGTATGATGTTTTGAACTCTTGTTTGTCCCAATTATTCACTTATGTGCATTGCTAAGGGACTAGCAATGAGTAAGTTGGGGGGTGTGATAAATGCATAATTATTGATGATAATCATGATGATTTATTATCTACTGATCCTTAATTTTATATTAATCCATATTATTTTGTTACAAAAAGGATAATTTGATTAATCTTTATATGTGCTTCGTTTGCAGGATAATGAGCCACTCAACAAGAATTTGCTAATGGACCAGGATGGATAAGAGACAATGAGAGAGATTCTAATTTTAAAATATATTTTCTCTTTCTTTCTAATTTTCAAAACTCTCTCATTTTAATCTCTCTCTATTTTTAAAACCCTTCCTCCTAATTCTCTCTTCTTTCCTCTCTTCCTTCTATCTATATTTTTAAAAGAAGTCCTCCCCACTTATTTTCCTTCCCACTTCTATCTCTCTCCCTCCTGCGATCTCTCTCTCCTTCGATCCCTTTTCTTCCTCTCTTCTCCTTCTCTTTTCTCTCTCTTCTTGGACACACAGAAGCAGCAGCACCAGGCGCCCTGCCCGCGTGCCGCCTGGCTGCCCGCCTGCGCACCAGGCGCCCTGCCCGCCTGCGCCCCCCTGCCGCGCCCGTGCGAGCCCCCGCCTGCCAGCGCCGCCTGCCTGCCGTGCCCTGCCGCCTCACTCGCCCGCCTGCGCCGGGCCCGCCTGCCGCGCCCTGCGCGCGCGCGGACCCCTGCCGCAGGCCACGCCGCCCAGCCCCGCACAGCGAGCACCGCCCTTCCTCTCCTCTCTACGTGCATGCATGCACGTAGAAGGCGCAACTCGCTCTCTCTCCGCTCTCAGCGCTCTCTCTCTCCTCTCTCTCTCGCCTCTCTCTTTCTTCTATTCACTCTCTCTTCTCTCTTCTCTATCCTCTATCCCCTCTCCCTTTCATCTCTCTCTTCTCTCTCATATCTCCCAGTCCTCTCTCTCTGCTCTCTATCCTCTCTCCTCTATCTCACGCGCTCTCTCTCTTCTCTCTATTTCTCTCTCTCTTCTCTCTCTCCTCTCACTTTCTCTCTCTTTTCTCTCTCCTCTCTATCGCCGCTCCTCTCTCTTCTCTCTCCTCTCTCCTCTCTCTCTTCTTGCTTTCTCTCTCTCGTTTCTCTTGTTTTCCCTTATTCTCTCTTTAATTAAGTTGTATGTTAGATGCACATTATTCTTTTATTTGAATAAAGTTTGTTAGTTATTTTGTTCACTATTTTGTACCCTCCGTCTCTCTCTCTTTTATTCTCCTCTTTCTTCTACCTTCTCTCTTCACCTTCTTGTCTCTTTAGATTTTTTTAGTGGGATATGCTTGTGTTAGAGATTTAGAATATCTTGTTTAGTTAATCGGTCACTAGGTATTTTCTTACTCTCTTCCTTCGTTATAGTCTTTCTCTCTCTCTCTCTTAATATCTCTCTCTTTATTTATTTAGTTTAGCTTAGATTTATTTAACGCAACTTAGTTTTTATATCACCACGCTATTTTCCTAACTAAAAACTCAAGGTTTTCAACTCTAAAATCTTTTTCCCCCTTGGATTCGACTCGGCTCTCACCACTTAACTATTGTCAAAATATTTAGTATAGGCCGTAATTTTGAGATTGTTAGTCACGTGTTTAACGACGCATTCGTGGGCTATCAAGACCTCTTTTAGACTTGAAATAACCATGGATTTCACCATTCAATAACACAAAAAACCACATTAGAAAGGAGGGGTTCAATAAGAGAATGAAACTGATAGAGAATCCAAACTTGCGAAGCACAACATACAAAAATCCCACTCCAGCCGATGATATGCCTTGCCATATCCAGCTTAAAAATAACATTTCCACCTCTACACCGTTTATTCAAATGTTGAACCATCTCCCCAGCCAGAGTTACATTCTCATAAATGTTCCGACCTTTAACAAATGCACCCTGCTGCTCAGAACAAGATAGGAAGAACCTGTGCTAGTCTGTCATTGATAATACGGGATATGATTTATAGAAGAATTGCGAAGACTAATTGGCCTAAAATCAGCACAAGTTTAGGATGTCGACCTTGGGATCAAAGCAATAAGGGATGAAGTGAAACCTCTAGGTAAAGCATGACCACAAAAGTAGCCTTGAACTGCAGCGACGATGTCATCTGAATAAAGTCCCAGCAGTTTTTGAAGAAATGGCCAGTGAATCCATCAGGCCCAGGAGCACTATCAGGAGACATAGTCATCACAACACCTTTGATTTCCTCAGCATTAGGAACCACACAAAGGGAATCGTTTTTCACATCATCCCCAAGCCTGGAATATCCTCCAACAGGCGCTGATCAACATGGTGAGGGGCAGAAGCAAAAGCAGCAGAGAAATGAAAATGATAAAATTAACCATCTCCTCTTTATCATCACAGGCATACCAGTGTCATTTTGGATATGATTGATGGCTGATCGCCTTCTACGAGAAGCCCACAAGCATGGAAAAATTTTGTGTTTCCATCGCCCTCTTTCAGCCACTTTAATCTAGATTCTGCCGCCAGAACATTTCCTCCTGAGCTAGGACACGAGCGAGATCATCCCTGGCAACAGAGAGCTGAACACGATTCTCAGGAGTGGAGTCACCATCAAAATAGTTTGAGCTATAGAGTGAGCCTCTTCAGCAAGCATGACATTATCATGGACATTCTTAAAAACATTCTTGTTCCAATATCTATAGAAAAGTTTCATATGCTTCAGCTTCATCACCATATTCAAAAGAGGAAAGAGGAACACGGAGCAGCTTCCCACGATTTTAGAATCCTGGAGAACCGCTCATGATAAATCCACATTTGCGAAAAAAAATCTAGATGGGATAGCAGGAGATGTTTCCCAGTTGACAGCCCAGAGGGGGGTGAATGGGTCTTTAAAAATTAATCTAGAGAAAGACCTGTAACAACTTAAATTCACACAAACTTCTTCGAAGGAGGTTAGTGACTGTTAGTTTAATATCAAATACACAAAGAAGACAATCACACAACACAAGGATTATCCTGGTTCGGACCACCCTCTCCTTAGGAGTCCTACGTCCAGTCCCTGAGCAACCACTCAAGTTTTTACTAACTAGGGTACAGTCCCCCTGAGGACGCTACAGCACCCACTCGGCTGGTCTTCCTTCACACCCGAAGGGAATAACACCACCCTGGATACCCCACCAGGTCTTCCTTCACACTGAAGGGAAACACACCCTGGATACCACCTGTCTTCCTTCACAACCGAAGGGAAACAACACCCTGGATACCACCAGGTTTTCCTTCACAACCGAAGGGAAACACAAAAGAGAAAGAAATGATTTCAAGCCCCTAGATCAAGCTTTTAACAAGCCAAGATCTGAAGCCACTAGCACTGAGAGGAAGGATCTAAACAAGGCACACTCTCAGAACCACGAGCTCTCTTGGAAAATCTATTACAACACAGAGAGCGAGAGCTAAAGGTGATGAGGAATGAAATTCTTGGCTCTGGACTTCTGCAGAAGAATTTGAATACTTGAACACTAGATACTTGTTCTCTACTTTGTTAGATCCGCCTTCACTACTATCTTTGAGTTTGTATCTTCTTTTTTGAAATACGGCCGTTGAAGTAACCGTTGTCTCTTGGATTGATAGACGTTAGACTGTTTGACATTTGGAAGCTTCAACTATCTTTTATCCATTTGAGCACGCAAAGAGATAATGTCTTCTGCCGTCTGTATGGTCCAACGTTGTATGACAGAACGTCTTTAGGACCATGCATAAATTAAATGCTAGAACAGTAGACAGCTAGGCTGTCTTTAGTTGTCAGTAACGTTGATAAGAATGTTCACCAGAATAGCAATGCTAAATAGTTTCTTCTAAAAGATATTGACAGAAGATGCACTATAATGGATGATATCGTCTGCATGCATGCAGAGGTACGTTCAAATCTCATAAATGCAGGAGTGTCAGAGAGATATAGACGTGGACTTTGACTAGTCAACGCTTCAAGAGATAAGATAAGTGTCAAGTTGATATGAACCATGAGTCATTGTCTATATGACTTATGAAACCGTTAGGATACTAAAAGTCATTATAGAGGGCAAATCGTAAAGCAAGTTTATGTGTTCAACAGGGAAATCGTATGAACACTTATCAAGTCGTTATGAGCTCTAAAGAAATCGTTGCTCAAGGCAAATCGTTATGAGCGCTAAAGAAATTGTTGCATAAAGCAAATCGTTATGAGCGCTTAAAAATCGTTGCGTAAAGCAAATCGTTATGAGTTCTAAAGAAATCGTTGCATAAAGCAAATCGTTATGACGATTAAAGAAATCGTTGCATAAAGCAAATCGTTATGAGTTCTAAGAAATCGTTGCATAAAGCAATTGTTATGAGCGCTTAAAGAAATCGTTGTGTAAAGCAAATCTTTTTGAGTTCTAAAGAAATCGTTGCGATAACTTATGAATCGTTACGGCGAGCAAGTCGTTGCGAGTTCTAAAGAAATCGTTACGGTAACTTACGAAATCGTTACAGCGCGCAAGTCGTTGCGAGTTCTAAAGAATCGTTACGGTTACTTATAGAATCGTTACGGCGAGCAAGTCGTTGCGAGTTCTAAAAAAATCGTTACGGTAGCTTACGAAATCGTTACAACGAGCAAGTCATTGCGAGTTCTAAAGAAATCGTTGCTATGACTTATAGAATCGTTGCGGCGAGCAAGTCGTTGCAAGTTTTAAAGAAATCGTTATGATTACTTATAGAATCGTTGCGGCGAGCAAGTCGTTGCGAGTTCTAAAGAAATCGTTGCGATGACTTATAGAATCGTTATGATAGGCAAGTCGTTATGCTTTCAAAAGAAATCGTTGCGATGACTTATAGAATCGTTATGACATGCAAGTCGTTATGCTTTCAAAAGAAATCGTTGCGATGACTTATAGAATCGTTATGACAGGCAAGTCGTTACACTTTCTAAAGAAATCGTTGCGATGACATAGAATCATTATACTTACAAAGAAATCGTTATGATCTTCAACAGAAATTGATATGGACTCTGAGAAATATCATGTTGAAAAGATTAAGGCTTCATAGAAGTAATGCATACCTTTATTGACTTGTTTGACCTTGGTATTTTTCCTGTACTTAAGACTTATGAAATATTCATTAGATATTATTGATAAAATCTAGTTTAGTTTTGTTAATCACCAAAATACATATGTAATTAATTAAATTACATGGAGACAGACTGATCATCAATCTCCCCCTTTTTGGCGATGACAAAACTGAACAATAAGCATGGATGAAAAATATCTGAAATCAGTCTGAAGATAAGACATGCTAATTTTCTTCCTTAAAAATTATTGGAATGTATTTCAGACATGCTAATTTTCTCCCCATTTTTTTCATTGAGCAAAAAGATAATCTGAGACAAAGAAAGAAGAGAGAAAGAAAATAGGAGTACACAAGGAAGGAGATTTCATTAACTTTGCGGAGGTACAGGTAAATAGAAGGCAGGAGACAAAAGAGAGGCAAAATGAGAGATGGTTTCCCATGCCTGTGCTTCCTGCTCTTCAAAATGAGTTTTAAAGACTCCAAAAGACAAAGTGTAGGTTGGTCCCATGGAGGAAGCCATCCTTTTGAGATGAAGATCTAGGTGCTTGTAGAGAAGATCAGCATAAGCCTCCTATCCATAGTCATCTTCAGGAAATGACGAGTCCCAAAGCTGGCACAGGTAAGAAACTGATCCATGGACACAGGATAATGATTATGATTTTCTCTGAGAGCTTTATGAAGAGCTACATATACTTTGTATCTTTCCTCCCAGACTTTGAAAGGGTCATTAACAAGATGTATAGAATTCATATCTAAGAAGTAGCTGGAGAGATAGCTGGTTTGGCTTCCCTGGCCAGAGCTTCATTGAGTGCAAACAACTGCTGAGCTGACAAGGGTAGAACTTGGACCATTCGGAGGATGTCAGCCTTTCACATTTAGACAGAATGGGGCTATAACTTCAGCACTTATATGCCCCTGGTGATATTCCCTAAATAGGAATCTAGGAAAAGCAACCAGGCAGCCTTTCTGTACTCTAATTCTGCCCATTACTCTAGGAAAACGCTCAAGATGATGGATCCTACAGAGGATTCCATAACTAGAAAATGGATTTGAGGAAGGGCGATCTCTTCAGGTACTGGAGGGTAGCAAAATCTACCTGAACATCTGAAGACTGGGAGATATCCAGACAGAGCTGAAATGGCCTTTCTGAATTGGCTAAGCTAAACCTCTGGAAGTCTATAGACATATCTGTAATTGTTGAATAGCATGAAATGTCTGATCATTTTGATTTCCTTTTGAATGAAGGGTGCCCAAGTTCTCTATGATATATCCTGAACCATTCTGATAAGGTCAGGGAGTGGTCCCTTCGAGAGAATCTAGCAGATTTGGCAAGAAGAAATTTCTTGAAGAGATCCTTGTGACCTTTTCCCCATTGGTCTTCTGATTTGAGTGGGCAAGAGAGAATATTCTGGATTTTTTTGATTTTGTAAGAGAAGTGTAGGGTAGAATGTGTGCAAATGATCTGTGAGATTAAGAAAGGGAAGATTAATGATAGTTGCAAGAACAACCTTTGAGAGATATTCTGTAGCAACCCGGAAAATTTAATACTTAAAAATTCGAAATAATAATTTCTTTAAATCGAAATAGTAGCAACATGCGTACCATTATCATATGTACAAGAATACATCGAAATTCCTTACAAATTATAAATCAATCCCAGACATTATTCCTAAGTGTTCCACATAGAAATTCGTGCAATGAAAAATCCGATTGACCAAGCGTATGTCACAATGTGACGAATTATCCAAATTAGGAAACTAAGTCGGAAAACTGCTAACACAGAAAGATAACACGCCCATAAATTAAATGAACATGTCGGAGAAACTTCCAACATCATGAAATGAATAACCATTATTGGGTTTGGACCAATGGATCTCTTATAGCCCACGAATAAATTCAAATAAGAAAATGCAATAAAAATCATAACTCTATTATTCCCTAAATAAAAAGGGAAAACCTATAAGATAAATTCCAATAAATAATGGGATTGGTTAAATAGACCCATTAGAAATTAGTGGGCCAAAATAAGGATTTTAAAAATAAGAATAATGGGAAAATACCCTAAATTCGTAACTAATTATTACCTAAATAAAAAAGGGATATTTAATGCATTAAATAGGAAGTTTGAGTTAGAATTGGATTCCTAAACCTACCCTAATAGGTTGGCCACAATTTAGCTCCCATCCTAACCCAAATAGGAAGTGGAAAGCTTGAAAGGAGGTTAGGAAAGGAGGAAATTCGGAATTAAATAGGAGTTAGAGTACTATTAGGAATTAGAACATAACTAGCATAAATACACCTCTTAAACCCTCTTGGCTGACCCAAGCTCATGCCAAAGGATTCCTGGACCAGGAGGAGAGGCCAAGGAGGAGGAGATTTCGTGGGGAGAAGAACCTTTCAGCTCTCAACCCCGTTCTTCAAGTTCTAGCCCTAGAAGAGGAAATCGAGTCAAGGTAGGCATTCTCACAAGCTAAAATCCTAATATTCGTCTGTAGATTGTTCCATGCATCAGGAACAAAACCCTCAAGTTTTATAATTTTCCACTGAGCCAATATTTTCTTCTTGAATTTAGAAGTTCTGCAACTTACATGACCCCGAACCCTCTTCTTAACTCTTGATCTCCTTGTATACTCAACCCCATACTACAAGATTTTTACTGTTGGAACTGATGCATGTTAGGCATCGTTGCCCCTAAAAGCCTAATTTCTGTTGAGCATGTTACTCGAATTGAATCCATCTTGCTCCCTGTGTCATGTTCTATGTTACTCGTTCTTGTTCATTCTCAAACCATATTCAAACCATACTCTCTCTCGAATTCCTATTTACTGGAAGTACCCTCGCATGTCTAGTTTCATTTGCCCCTAATTTCATGATTTTTCATCATATATATAATTAGTTATGGATTTCCGAACAACCCTGTATCAACAATTGAAATCCCTGGTCCGCAATCCAATGTCTAGTCTGACTCCTGTCAGAGTCAGGCGCAGACAACCAGAAGGCGACGCCTCGACATGTCGCTTTCTGGGGTCCGAATACGATAGCCCATCCGTTGCATTCAAGAAGGCGACAGGTGAGCCGTCGCATTCTCAGAACCCGATCTGCAAGCCATGTCACGACCCTTACATGCTCCTGTCGCGTTCTGCCTGGTACCTGTCGTGATCCTTACAACCCTATGTCGCCTTCACAGGTTTTTGGTGAAAAACCCATAAAAATATTTCTATCACTTTATAAATAATTCTTACGCCTTGTTACCGTTATACCCTCCGTAAAAACCTTGCCAAAAAATGGAGCTATATTGAATGTTTTAAATACATATTTCACGACTTTATTTCTATCTATGATTTCTTACACATGCACACACATGAACCATCCATATATGGCTGAAATTTGGCATAAAATATCTCATAATGTATCTGGTAATTATTGAAATAAAGAATATTAATTGCCCTATTTTAAAGGACTTGTATTCGTTTCTCGCATTGTTTATACACCGATATCGACGCTCCACTGTTCTAGAATTCCTCTAGAACGTCGAGCACCTGTTTTTATACACACTTTACTTGGCTTGTGGTGAACTCTCCGTCGGATATTCCTTTCGCCGGACTAGTGAACTCTTGCACAAGGCCTCCATAAGTCTCCTCTGATCATGGATTCCCACATGGTCGACGAGCCGGTTGTACCTTAACACCTATGATACACTCTAGGGATCAGCAAGATCCAAACGGCCTTAGTTGCTCTCGCTCTTATCTTGAATCACGCCGGACCTCTGGACCTGTGCATAACGAGGCCAGCGGAAAGATCGTGAGTTCCACCTGACTGCCAACACCGTACGCATGTGTTGTGCAACTATTACTATCTCTCGTTACTCGACGTTTCATGTGCAATGACCATAAGATCTCATCTATACTGTACTCTCTCGTCTATTCACGTTCACTCTACTATCTCGTCTCTCTCGTCTATTCACGTTCACTCTACTATCTCGTCCCTCTTGTCTATTCATCTAGTACTCTCTTGAGACTCGTTGAGCTGTTGTGGCTCCTATCGTTTGTACTATTTCATGACTGTCTAGCGCTATAATGCATACTGTGCAGGGCACGGAGAGTGTCCGAGGGGCTCCAATCTAGTCCTGGGGGCAGAGAGCCACCCGAAAATACTGCAGGGGCTATTGACGGTGTTCTGCATTGCACCGGTTCTGACTATACTATCTTGGCTAGACATCTGACTACTATCCTTTTAGTTTGAGGAGTTCAGACGTACTGTGATATTACTGTGCTATCACAAACTGTTATACATTAGTCTGAGGAGTTCAGACGTAATGTACTATTGTGAAATGACTACTGTCCCAAAGTGACTATTGTCGTACTCTACCAGTGCACCGTTGTGCAACCAGACACGCTATCTCGTTACACGCTATCTCATCATCGCTCTACTTGCTCTACTTGATACTCGCTATCTTGAGTTACTGTGTGCTATCGCGACTTGATCACATTCAAAGTGCAATTTACTCTTTACATGACCATCTACTAGCACCTCTTCTTGCTATACATGTCTCTTGCTATTCTGGACAATATCGTTACTTGCTATTGTTGTTATCGTTTTCTATCGTGACTTAACTTTAGTCATCGTGCTATCCTTGATTCATCTGCTATTTGAACCATGTTGCTTGTGCTATTACTTTCTCGACTTTACAACTCTCTCTATCATTAGTTACTCTGCCATTTAATGCATTAATTATTTAAAGCCTGCTTGAGCCTGAGATTTAAGTCCTACTCGCGTTATCGCTCACCCTTCGTTATTTGTTATTGTGGTCTCAGGTAAGTCGGACAATGACATTATACGTACCAATGGGACAAGACCAGAGTGATGAGTGACCTGGAGTCAATGACGAGTTACCCTAGTACAATTGGAGTCTAGTAGTATTGCTTTATATTTCTTTCAATGTAATGATGTCATTGAGCCTTATGTATTGGCTCCGAATTAGTGGTTGTAATAGTCTTAGTGATTTTATAATGAAATGAAGAGTTATTTTAATTATTGTTCATTAGATGCTCTGATGTTTGCAAAGTATGCGCAATTGTCGTTACCATACTCGTTGTTCGCGTCTCCCTCCGATTTATCCGCTGCTAAATTGGAGGGGCGTGACATATTCTCTGTACAGTGGATTATGTTTTGTTGTCTATGTGAGAGAAAACCACAAGGTGGGTATTGAGGTTCAGAGGAAATGGAGGAGGTAGAAGTAAGTTTCCTCTTTTTGGGGCAGGATTAGAAGAGTCTGCCCTATGGACATGTTCTCCAACCTTCAACACAGGCCTGAGGATCCTTCCTCAAACTCATCTTTATCTTTTCCATAAGGGAGGTTAAGTTGGGCTCTTTCAGGTATGATAGTGATGAAAGAGGGTGGAGGAGTAGGATGAAGAAAAAGAATGTGAAGTAGTTGGAGGTCATCAACTGGTCCAAGGGAGGGACCGGAGGAGGAGGAGGAGGGAGGCTCCAGCTGAGGATGCTGGAGGGCCCTCAAAATAGGAGAAGGAGATGAGGTGGAATGAGGAGGAAATGGAGTGGGAGAGGAAATTGGTTGGATTGAGGCTTCTTGAATGTTTGTGGAGCAGGGGAGCTGTAGGAGCTGATGGTGGAGTTGGAGGAATAGGTGTGTGAGAGGGAGAAGAGGGAGCTGGGGGCTTGGTTGCCGAGGACTCTTCTTCAGCCTCTTCCTGCACTGATTCACACTCCATTGGCGCTGATGGCCCTGAACCTTGCTCAGATGGCCCTGGAGCCCTCAACCTGATCAGGCTGGCCCAGATGGCCCTTGCACATTTACTCTTGCCTCTGCTGGTGCTGCTGCTGCTTCTGGCCCTGTGGCCCTGCCTCTTGAGCTGATGGCCTTGAAGGCTCTGACTCCGGACCTGGGCTGCAGAGGTGGAGGAGGAGAAGTTTGAGCTCCAACCCCTTGAGAATGTCTCCCAGCAATTTTTTATGATGCCCATTTCCTGATTAAACCACTTCATGGCATTTCTTATGTTGGAAATTTCCCTTTGAAGCTGAAGCTTGGCTCATGAGATGGAGGATACATCAGATTGAAGAGAACATAGAATGTTCCTGGGCATAAGTCTCTCAATCACAGGCTTCAAATTATCACTATCTTCTGCCTCATTAGCCTTTCATGTGGAGAATCTGATAAGAGAGGTACTTCGGGCTCCACTTCTTGTCCTTTTTGCCTAGCCTCTGAAGCTAGAGGAGGCTGATCATCATCAGAATCAGAGGACTTGCTGTCTCCCCATCTCTGACATCATCCTGGTCAGGAGGAAGATCTTCATTAACTGGTACATCACCCATTGGCTCATCATGGTGAGCTGCTCTTCTTCTTGACCTTCCATGAATTGCTCCCCCTGAATAGGAGCATCTTCCAAAACAACACTGTTGGAGCACTGGACTGCTCCTCTTGAACTGTTGCTGCCACTGATTCCTCAATGTGCCTGATGCCACTTGTTCTGCAAATCCACCAGTCTCTGAGGTGACTGGAGTGGAGTGAATAGAATCCAATACCTCTTTAAGGATAGAGGCAACAATGGAGGTGGGTGAGGGATCTGCTGCACTTGCCATTGTTCTTCTGCTGGTGCTTCGATCAAAGGTGATCCTGCTAATTCTGGAGCTGATGGTGCTGCTGGCTCAATTGCTACTGAAGCTTTCTACTGCTGTTGATTGGACTACTACTGGCTGCTCTGCTGCTATTTCTGCTGCTTCTTCCTGAAATCACCTATGATGGCCTCTCCCTCTGCTACTGAAGCTTTGGACCAGGTACCATTTTGAAATGAAAAACCGCTTTTCTTCAAGTTTCTGGACCTAATTGCTGGGCCCATCTTCTCATTGACTGCCGCCCTGATAGATCAACACCAAAGTGTTTGAATACTTTGGTGAGCAGGTGAGCATAAGGCAGAGAGACGTTTAGCTTGCTCTTAGTATCCCAAATCTGATCTCTGGCGAACTTCATCCTTTCTATCATAACTTCAGCCATATTGATTTCTCTATTTTGGATGGCCCAAAACATCAAGTCTGAGTCGGCCTTGGTACAAGATGAGAAGGTGGCACTTCTCGGAGCCAGAATCTGACACCACTATGAAATGTAAAATCCTATTGAAGGCATTTAGCTGATTGATGTCAGCTTTCCATCTTTCAGCCTGAAGTCTGGACCAATGATACCTAGACCCTTCGCTTGAATATCTACTGAGTGGATTCCACTCCGACCAGATGTACATACACCAACTAGGTTTTTCAAAAACTCACGGTCGATCCTGATTCGATTCCTTGACAAAGGATGTCAGGGATCCATCTGCTTCTGATTTCAACAAACATAAAAGGCTTTAACAAGGTCTGGATAGCTTACTTCCGAGAGGGTTGCGATTCCCATCCATTCCATCCCTGATAATGCGGCCCCCACACTATGCATCCCATTTTTCTCCAGATCAGCAATATCAACCTCTTTATTTCCACACAGCTTCGTCTTTACGAATGTGAACCTCTCCTGCTGCTCAGGAGTAAGGAACTCGGCGCTATAGCCACCCACTTCGGAAACTGAGGATGCGGCCATGGAATCTGGTGAGGAAGTTTTCTGGATGGTTGAGAAGGAAGGAGGAGTGAAAGCCCTCAAGAAATTTCGTGGGAAAGGAGAGAGAGGCTTCAAACTTTGCAGAGAGTCGATGTCGAACTTGCTAGGGCATCGGCTCAAGTAACCAGACGAAAGAGGGTAAAGGTAGAAGATGGGATATGAATGTTCTCTCATAGATTTTAAGAATAAATAAATGCGGTGTGGAAAGTAAGCACCAAAAGGCGACAGAAGAAGACAAAAGAGTTTGACTATTCAAGCCGACTTCAATGAGAGAGCAGTTACAAACGATAATTTGAATTTCTTTTGCTTAAAGCCATGGAGGGAAAAATTACTTAATTCTGAAATTTAATGTGCCAGTTTTAAACAAGACCTTTTTCACAAATTGCACATGCCTAATTCCCTTCTAAGAGATGTGAATCTCTCCTCGGGTAAGGCTTTTGTGAAAATGTCTGCTAACTGACCATTTGTATCAATAAAAGATATTTCAATATTTCCATTTGCTACATGATCACGAATAAAATGATATCTGACCTCAATATACTTGGTCCTTGAATGTTGAACTGGATTCTTGGTGAGATTAATGGCACTAGTGTTGTCACACAACAGTGGAATGGATTTGATGTTTAATCCGAAATCTTCAAGTTGTTGCTTTATCCATAAGAGTTGTGTACAGCAGCTTCCAGCAGCTACGTACTCAGCTTCAGCTGTAGATAGTGCCACTAAATTTTGTTTCTTTGAAGACCAAGATATCAAACATCCTGCAAGAAATTGACAACAACCACTGGTACTTTTTCTATCTAATTTGCATCCAGCATAGTCAGCATCAGAATAACCTACTAAGTTAATTTCACAACATTTTGGATACCACAGACCTAAGTCATGAGTTCTTTCTAAATATCTAAATATTCTTTTCACAGAAATTAAATGTGATTCTCTAGGATCGGCCTGATACCTAGCACACATGCATACACTAAATAGAATATCGGGTCTACTAGTGTTAAGTAAAGTAATGACACAATCATACCTCTGTAGATCTTTTGATCTACTTTCTTACCATCTTTATCACTGTCCATCCTTGTTGATGTACTCATTGGTGTTAACAGTGGCTTGGTATTATCGAATCCAAATTTCTTCAAGAGTTCTTTTGTGTACTTTGCTTGACAGATGTGAGTTCCTTCCTTTCCTTATTTGATTTGTAGTCCAAGGAAATAATTAAGTTCTCCCATCATGCTCATTTCAAATTCTCCCTGCATCAACTTTTCGAAGTACTTGCAAAGGGATTCATCAGTATAACCAAAAATAATATCATCTACATAAATTTGAACTAGTAGAATGTGTTTGACCTTTGACTTTATGAAAAGAGTACTATCTACTTGACCTCTACTGAAACCATGGTTTAAAAGAAAAGAACTAAGCCTTTCATACCAGGCCCTAGGTGCTTGCTTTAAACCATATAATGCCTTATGAAGTTTAAAAACATAATTAGGAAATTCTGTGACATCAAAACCCGGGGTTATTCCACATAAACTTCCTCTTTTATAAAACCATTTAAGAATGCAGATTTGACATCCATTTGAAATAGTTTTAAGTCTAATGCTGATGCATATGCTAATAATATTCTAATGGCCTCAAGTCTAGCTACAGGTGCATAGTTTCATCGAAATCTATGCCTTCCTCTTGAGAATAGCCTTGAGCTACCAATCTGGCCTTGTTTCTTAAGATAACACCAGTTTCATCCAGTTTATTTCTGAACACCCATTTGGTGCCAATGACCGGATGGTCTGATGGTCTAGGAACAAGTGACCATACTTGGTTTCTCTTGAACTGGTTTAGTTCATCTTGCATGGCTAATATCCAAGATTCATCACAAAGAGCTTCATTGACTGTCCTCGGCTCTATTTGAGAAACAAATGCTAGGTAATCACAGGGAATTACATTACCTCTTGTTCTTACCCCTACAGATGGATCACCAATAATATTTGCGAGTGGGTGATCTTTCTTGTGTCTCCATTCCTTTGGAAGATTTTCATGTGAAATTTCCTTTTGTTGCATGTCTTCCAGAGGTGGATCATCCTTGTCCTCAATTGATGTATTCTTTAGTTTATTGGACAGCTCATCTGTATCATCATTATCACTATCTTCTTCATTTCTCAAGGAAGGGTTAGTTTCATCAAAAATAATATGTACAGACTGTTCAATTAATAAAGTGTGTA